>JARFOC010001350.1:250495-274875 GCA_031763485.1 Osmoderma eremita
ATCATTTACTGTTTCACCTTTAAAAATTTTGTTAATTTTGTTCAATTTTAAATACCCCTCATTTTTATTTATTACTTTTTAAAATTATTCGTAAATAGAATTACTTACCTATTGTACCAGTAACCTTCTTACATGGCATATCAAATTCTTCTACTATTTCGACTGATTCCGAGAGCGACATCTCTTGCGTTTCTAGTTTACAAATGGAACTTCAAACAAAACTATAATTTGACTTAATATACAAAAGGTTTTGTGGCAATTCTGTTGATGTTATTATCTTTTTACAATTTTCTAGAGAAATGCAGCAACGAGTGATTTCAATTATTACATTTTTTATTCCTTCAAAATTATCGGCGTAAATAATTGCAGCCTCTAACCATGTACCCCATCTTGTAATAATCGGTTCAGAGGCAACTGAACACCAGCAAGTCGCTTCTTATAAAATTGAATTCGCTGCTTTTAAAAATGCTTTTTTGACATTCCTAATTAAATCATTCACCGAAGGGAATTGATTCCTAATGTCTTCTGCTGCACGATTGAACCCATTAGCTAAGCATTTGCGCGGCTTTTATTTTCTATATGGTGCACGCTCACAATTTTTTCACAAGGTACAATTCTAGGTAAAAAATTGATAACCCTTCTTGAACGAATTGGACAATTGCCCAACGTTATTTGTTTTTTAAAGTTGTTTACAAAAAATTAACTATGATTTGTCTGAAATATTTTCATGAAGAATGCCTATTAACAAATGAGCAATATAACGGCCACATCTATCCGTACTTTCATCTACGATTAAATAAATAAAATTATTTTCTACCAATTGTTCTATTTCTGACATTGTTTTACCACCAAACAATGTCAGAAATGTGACATAATTTTTTCGTAAGGTACTTTCGTCCGGTATATTATGTTTGCAATATTTTTGTGGAAACGATTTCAAATTAATTTTGCTAATGGTATGTTAGACGAAATTAATGGCTTACATAGATCCGTATTAAATTCTTCTTGTTCTAATTTTCGTGAATTTGATGCTACAGATTGACGTATAGATTACTGCAAACACGCGGATCGCTCCAGTTTTTCACATTTTCCAATATGTGAAGGAGTTTTAGTGTGTTGATCAATCACATATTTTCTCTCAGAAGACACCTACAATAATTGCCGAAATGTCTAAATATGCAATGTATGCAATACTAATTAACGGTAATCGAACAGTTTGATCCATGTCATGCTGTCATTATAAAATGACCATCAAATAACGTCAATACTTAACATAGCTCGTTTCTCTTCCTTGGTGTATTTTTCTATTACTATTCATTTTCATGACTAGGTACCTAATTTAACCTTAAAACGTACTCTTCAATTAAAGTGCAGTATCAAATGCTTTTGTCAATGGGCTCGTTCAGGCGACACAACAGTTGAGTATTGTGGCCTGTTAAGTTCCCTGAACAAAAAACAATGCCTAGCGGTGAGTGACAATTGTTGCAAAACATTCACCGATAAAATTTTACCACAGATTTTACTGTTGATCGAGAAAGCGGGATAATATGTAATACGCCTATATTGCGGGTTCTGTCCAGAAAATTCCAAAATCAAAACGAGACAGAACACATCGATTATCTCAATTAGCACCAAACACTTCTGCGAACTTCTGGACCAGCGCAAAACCGTTTTGTGCTGAGATAGAATATAGGAATAGTCTGTGGATAGCATCGCCTATTTCACTTTCTTGGCGAAAACTAGTTCCATAAGATTTTGACACGACCCGCAATATATAAGTTTTATATATGGATATAATAATCCTTATATAATGTATGCCTTATTTACAAAGATCTCAAATTGATTCTATTAAGAAAGAAACAATAAGGTATATGAAAGAAATTTCTGTAACCCATCATTCGCATTTAGTTGTTATACATGTAATATTCCAATGTTTTTTTAAATGCAAATTGTCTTTTTGAAATAAATAAATAAAATGAGAAAACGACGCTCCCTTTAACACAATGCTTTTATCAGTGTTAAAATAAATCCTAAATGTCCTAAATGCAGAGTGATCAATTTCAACTGTCTGTGTATAAAAAAAGGTCTCTAGATTGGTTATAAACCAGTTCATATTTACTTTCGTGGATTGAAGACACACTCTTTCTCATATCATTGCACCATTTGTCATTCGAGTTCACCGCCCTTATTCTTATTTTTGCTTCGTTTTTGTACTTAAGTAAATATAAATTAGTTTATAAGCAATCTAGGGACATATACTTACGTTTTACTTTTCGAAATACAAGCTGTTCAAAAATATCTCAGATGACATGGATAACCAGTTAAGCTTAATTTATAAATTACGTAACGCCACCATAACGTCAAACGTAACGCAACTTAAGAAAATAGGTCATAGCTGTGACAATGTATTCGTTTATAGATCAACGCAACTTAATATAAGCCGTTACTTAGCTGTATCACCAATTTTTATCATCGTTACAGACTCGCGTTTACAGCAGCCCAATGTTATGGTTGAAATCAGAAAGAAAAACTTTCTGACGGTGTCAAAATCCAATACAGCGCCGATAAGAATTCAGAATGTTTACGATGGCCAGAAGAACCGACACGTCATATAAAAATTTTGAATACACCAGTAGATAGAATATCAAAGTGACCTTGGGAATGTGTTTTTAGCTTTTCTCTACAAGACCAAATAAAGGCGTAAAAGAAGAAGAGGTACAAGAAAATGAGTTCTTTTCATTAAAAAAGAATATAGAATATCATTTGTCATCGATCCATTTTATTTCGCAACTTTGCCAAATTTAAACCTCTCCTCCATCTCCAACAATAAGCGGGAACGCCATGGTGGGGCCAAAATGAATCATCCTGTACATTCTGAGAACGATTAAAATTTTAGTTTGGAAATTAGTTAAAACAATCACATAAAGATAATAGATACAAAATAACGTAATTTGTTATGGAAATATTCATAACAAAAAATAATGAAAAAACGAAATTACACACTATTTTAAAATTTATATTTGTTAACATATTTCATATAAAAAAACACATCTTATACTTTATAGCTTAAAACAATAAAATAATACATGTTTAGTATCCTCTTATAGAGAGCTTCTATAGAATAAATACATTAATAATGGTAAGCAGTATGTATGTGATATTTTAGAATAATTATTCCATTTGCTAGTTCAGATTTTTTAAATTGCATTCTATATCATCAAAACAAATATATACAACTATTTATGTGTTAATTGTTTATATAGATCTTTCTTTTTCTCTAAAGTACTTATATATTGTAAATAAGATTTCAGTATTTCATCATATTCTCTGCATGTGACAAGTTTATATTTTTCTTTTAATTCAGTCAAATCATCAATTTGCTTTTGGCATTCACTTTGCTGTTCAAGAATATCATTCACAAGCTTCTCGTAGGCTTGAATAGATATTGAATTCTCATTAAAAATATCAGTGTTTATTTTTTGTTTAAATATATCAGACCTCAAGCTATACATTTTAGATTTCATAGAATATTCATCTACTTTATTTTCAATGATATCCTTTACATTATTAAATCGCAAAAGCAAAAATTCTTGCAACAAATCATACATATTTTTTAAATTTTCCATGTAAGTAATTTTCAGATCTTGTAACTTTTCTTGTGTATCAAATAAACTCTGAAAATTATAAATATAAAAATATCTTAGTATAAAATATATAACTTTACTTACTTTATCTTTTGCGTTCACACGAAACAAGTCGGAGTCGTCTGGAATTTGCATTTGAGTTGAGATATTTGTCGTAGTGGCACCTTCAATCAGTTTCAATTCTTTATTAATAGCATGTCGTAGCATCTCCTGCTCATTAAATGAGAAATCATCATAGCATATATCTGCTAAACCTAGTAATGTTTCTTCGGAATGTCTTGTATTAAGGGTCATAGAAGTATTTACTTCGACAGCAAGAAGAAGTCTCTCTACTTTATTTTTTATCTCATTGCTTAAATCTGTATCTTCTGAGAGACATTTAGATATTGCATGTAATATCATTCTTTTATTTAAACACATTCTTCTTTCCCTTTTCATTATTTCGAAGATATCACGCATTTCTTGGTATTTGGACTTATGTAATGTTCCTGAATTTTTATTTGGCACGCATATTAATTCTGCCATAATTCTTAATTAAAAAAACTACTTTGTCTTAAAAGAAGATATATTCGATATGTCTTGTTGTCATTCAAAATTATTTATTCTTCCGTCGATAAAAATGTTTACTGCAGCAATAGGCGTCTTTTATAATCCTTTATAACGTATAGGTACCAACATTTTATATACTTAATACTTAATAGTTCATAGTTTATTTTCACATTTTTATAAAAATATGAATTAATGTTGAATTAACATATGGTGATTTAAAATATCTTTGAAAATTCTATTTATTCAAAATATTCACCTACAGTACGATTATAGTTTAGAATAAAATACAGTACATACAAGACTTGGTTAATTTCTGTAAGTTGGATACACAGCACAGTAACTGAAGCATTATGGGTAGAAAAACCGGCATGTTTTGTGTTGGATGTGTTCGGATGCTTTGTGATCTGGCTTATATGAATTAAAAATTCTGAGCGTTTACTTGTGGAAATGTTGTGATTTTATTTAGTGCTACAACATGTCTGTAATAATGGAAGAAACTGCAGTAGCACGTTTTTTTGCTACCGCCGTTTCGGAGGAAGAGTGGAACGCCATTCCCTCCGAAATTGCTAAAAAAATCGAGACGTTAACAGAAGAGAAGTTTGAAGAACTTATAACGTCGAAAGCACTTTCAGAGACAGCTAAATTTAACGCAGGTAAATGATAGGCAGAATTTTATAATGTGGTTAAAAAAAAGAGTTATTATTACTATAGCAGAGCTGCCCAGCAAATTGGCCATTTTTGCAGCATTTTCAGTAACTTATATTTAAATATAAACAGTTTTTCTCACCTGTATAGTTTGAAGAAAATAATTTTATTTACCATGTAAAGATTGTGAGCACTTGTAAGGCACTGTAAGTACACTGTATCAGATCACTCCTCACCTCAATAAATTGATTAATTCAGTCATGTGGTTGGGGATTAATGTATTGTGACAGGTGACCCAATATAGTGTGTTTACTATTCACTATGTAGTTAATATGTGCAAGGAAGTTGATGCTTATGTTTTTAAGGTACCTGTAACTTATATTTGGTGCCTTTAAAATATATGTAGCAATAACTACATGTATTCATAATTTGTTGAAAAACTTGTGTTTTCAGATTGTTTATTGCAATGCCTTCACCATACATTAATCAATGCTGTTTACGCTTAGCAAACCTTAAAAATGCTGCACACTGGATAAATATATACAAACTGTATGCGTATCCTGATACTGCTGCTGTTTACGTTTTGCTATATAATAATTTACTTATATAATATGAGGGATGTCCGGTTACTAAGGTACGTTTGCACAACATACCACCTATGTCATTTCTATCAGGTTGAAACTTGCACGCATTTTAAATGTGCATATGTACTGCATAGGTGGTTATTGTCATTGCCCTAGGTTTAGTACAATGTGTGCAGTGACAGCCTTACAATGTCAGTTCCGATCAAAACATTCCAAGTTTGAAATGTGAGCAGTCATTGGTTTTTTGCGTGCAATTAATGAAACACCCATTGAAATTCATAAAAAAATACTGAACTTACGGAGAAAGCATTATGAGCCAAAAACAAGCTAGAGTTTAGTGTAAACGGTTCAGAAGTTGACTCCCAGCTCTGAACGATAATCCTGAAGGTGTGCGAAAAAAGCCACCAACAACAAAAACAGATGGGAATCCAGACCTGACTCCTTCTGATTTTCATTTGTTTGGGCCGTTTAAAGTTCATTTGTTGGGTAAAAAGTTTGAAGACGTCGACGAAGTTTAAGAGGAAGTACCGCAGTATTTTACAAATTTAGATCGCACCTTTTACAAATAGGATTTACAGAAGCTTGTGCCTCGCTGGGATAAGTGCTTTAATATTGGCGGCGATTATGTTGAGAAGAAGCTAAAAGTTCACGCTTTTACTTAGTGTATGTTTGATTTCTATAAATAAAGTAGTCTGTCTGTAATTCCGGTTACCTTAGTAACCGGACATCCCTTATATATTACCATGTGGAGAGTTATTCTACTTTGTTGTTAAATATTTGAAGGATTTACTAATATTTGATTAAGCATTATTTAAAAAAGGTAAAATTCTTTGACTAAATATTTAAGTTCTTTTTAGGAAAAGACTTATTGCACTTTTTTTCTTCATTCTGAAATTATAACATGCAAAGAGCATGCTAATGATGTTCATTTGTACAAGTATATGATATACAGGGTGACGCATTAGTGTGGCAAAGCTCGATATATCCGTTATCATATAAGATACCAAAAAAGTTATTTACGAAAATTGTAGACAGTCTTAAACTTAACATTTTAAAATTATTTTCATATATACATATTTCAAAATTGTCAAATCTGAATACAGAGCGAGTCAAAACTCAAATACATTCATTTCTCATTTATCTTAAATGGATCATCCTGTATTTTATATCAAAAAGAAAGAATAGTTTAGTTACTTTCATTTTTATTAAGCACTCTCTATACCTAAGTAATTGATTTCTAAGATATTTTAAACTCTTTTTATAAAAGTGAGCTTTTTAGAAATTATTTTAATATAACGAGTTAATCGTGGAAAATAGAAGATTATGTAATTTTACCACATTTTTTGGAAGGACGAGTGAATGGTCAAGTTTATTTAGACTTTAGAAAATCACTTACCGTTGTTATTGGAAAATGTTCCCCTATACGTTCGTCAAAGGATGTGTGGTATCTGCACGATGGAGCTTCGTTACTTCACCCTAGGTTAATACACGACCATTTCCTTGAAAGATGGACAAGGAGAGGGGAACCAATTGAGTGACTAGCTCGATTGCCGGAGTTCACTAAAATTGACTTCTTCATGTGGTCATATGTAAGAAAAAACTTTGTACAGCATACACCGCGAACTACACGCGGTGATATGAAAAACAGAATAAGAGAAGCATTCTCGAGTATTAATTAAGAAATGTTACGAAATGTAAGACAATCGCTTGAAGAACGGTTGCAATGGTGGATATTTTCAAAATTTATTATAGAACTACATTGTAAACAGTTGGGTTACTTAATTGAATGTTAATCATTAGTGTAAGTTATAAATGTTTATATTTTGTAGTTGTATTAAACATTAACTGTCATTTTTTCATGACTAACTTGTTATATTAAAATGATTTCAAAAAATCTCACTTTTTAAAAATATTTCAAAATATCTAAGATATTAATGACTTTAATTATGGAGAGTGCTTAATAAAAATGAAAGTACCTAAACTATTCTTTCTTTTTATGATATAAAATACAGGTTGATCCATTTAAAATAATTGACAAATTAATGTATTTGAGTTTTGATTCTCCCTGTATTCAGTTTTGACAATTTTGCAGCTGATTTGTAGTATACAACACCTCGGACTCACAGTGATTTGCATATAAAATTGATCATAACTTCTGACACACGCTGTATAATGCAATGAAATTGTATATTGGGGGTGTAAGGCATGATCTTAATCTAAATCTGAAATAATATATAAGTGTTCCATTTAAGAAAATGTATGTTTGGTTCACTCTGGTGATATGGAACAACCTGTATATATGAAAATAATTTTAAAATGTTAAGTTTAAGATTGTCTAAAATTTTTGTAAATACCTTTTTTTTCATATCTTATATGATAACGGATATATCGAGCTCTGCCACACTAATCTGTCAGCCTGTATATAATCATAAATATTGAAATGGAGCATTAATAATATGCACGTAGCAATACATTTGCTTTGGTATAAATTTACTTTCTATTGCCTATTATCAATTGTTCAGTGTGCATGTGACAAATGATTTAAGATATAACACTATACTAAAATGTAAATTTGTATATATTCATTCATGTGACGTTGTTATGGGCTTTATTTATTTTTCAGAAAAGACCCTTACGGAAATACGGAGTGAATTTGATACCATTAAAAATGAAAATGAACAGCTTAAATTGAAGTTGGAAACTGCCACTTCAACCATAACTGAATTAGAGTCACAATTATCCAACACTGTTTCTGAATCAACAAAGCTGCGCGAAACTTGTAGTCGTCTTGAAAAAGAAGTCTCTGATTTCAGACATCAAAGAAATCTTGCTGTGGATGAACGTGATGAATTTCAAAAAATGCTGGAACGGCGAAATGGAGAAATTACAAGAATCCAAAGTGATTTTACTACTCTTACCAAACAATTGGAAGGTGCTGTTACTGCAAAATGTGAAGCTCTTGCTAAATCAGAAGAGGTAGCAGCTTTGAAAATGACACTTGATTATAAAGAGAAACGTCTTGAACAAGACAGAAACTTGTTGAACCAACAAGTGGAACAACTTACTGAAGAATTGCGGAACAAAACTGATGAATTGCTTAACATGAGGCGTGATAATACGACCAGGTGCTTCCAACTTGAGACTAAATTAACAGAAAAGGTGCAAGAGTTAAAGTTGGCAACTGATAGTGTCAAAACATTAACTGATACAAATAACAATTTAATAACAAAGATTGAAGAGATTAATAAGAAGTTAGTAGATGAGAAAGATGTTGCTGCAAAAATGCAAGAAGCTTTCCAACATGAAATGGATGCTCAAAAGAAATTGGCTAGCCTCTATAAAGACATGAGCCAAGAGAAAACCGAGTTAGCCGAAAAACTTACACAGGCTTATCAAGAAGTGAAAAATAAATTAGATGAGGCTATCGAAAAATATGGTGAACTGGAAACACAGTTTAAAGAAGATACTTTAGCTCACGAAGAGATTGTTGCAAAGAAGAGTGAATGCATAGCAATGTTGAAAAAGGAATTAGATGCCACACAGGATTTGATTGAAAATATTAAAGGTGAAAGTTTCCAGAAAGAAATTGAAGACTTATCCCCATCTGCAGCCGTTACATCTAAATTTATGAAGTCTGGCATGACTCTAACTCAAATTTATTCTGAATATTCATCTGTAGTAGAACAATTAACAGCATCCAAAGAAGAAGTTGGCCGACTGCAAGTTTATTTGAATTCAATTATACAGGTAAATCATTTTTTAAAACACTGAAATATGCATTTATGGATACTGTGTATATTTATTGTATATAAAAAAATATTTTTGCAGGAAATTGAAGATAAGAGCCCTTATTTGACCAAGCAAAGAGAGGACTATGAAAAAGCTTTAGAAACTATTGCCGAATTAACAAAACATAACGATGAACTTGTTAACGATATGCAGATTTTGCGTGAAGCAAATTCAGAAACCAAACGTTTGCAAGGAATAAGTGCTAGGGAAAATCAGAGATTGAAAAAAGAACTTCAAGATCTTGGAAGGCAAGTTTGCCATCTCTTACGTGAGGTAGAACAATCTCGCGCTGGAAGTTCATCTACATCTACTGATCAAGACTTAAGTGACAGCACGTCATCAGCGGACATAATCACAAAACGACTTGTTACGTTTAGTGATATAAACGAGTTGCAAGCTAATAATCAAAGATTGCTAGCCTTAGTTAGGGAGCTCAGTTCTAAACAGGAGGAAGTTGAGGAGCTTGATATAGCTGAAGTAGCAAAATTAAAATCAAAATTGGAGAATATGAGGGAACAACATTCAGATTTATTGGAGCAACAGGAACGACAAGCTAAAATGATGAATATGTTAATAAATCAGAGAGATATGTATAAGAGTTTATATACTCAGGCAATGAAAGGTAGTGGTGAAGATATAACAAATTTGGATAGTTCATTTAGAGAAAATGTATCCGAAAGCCCTAAAAGAGAAACTGAAAATCACAGCGAAGAGAAAGTACGTGAGCTGATGGCTACAATTGAAAACTTACAAAAGGAAATAAAGAATGAAAAGGAAGAGCTTGAAATTTATAAGAAAGAGAAGATGGCCAATGAGAAAATTCTGCTGGAGCAATTGGAAAAGTGCAGAACTGAATTGAATGAAATGATGTGTCTAAATGCCAAACTAACAACTAAAATTGAAACTTCTGATGAAATGTTTAAAGTAATCAATTTAAACTAACATTTATTGAATTTATAGTTAACATCTATATTTCGTTTCAGGTCTTAAAAAATAATACTGTTATTTATAAGAATCAGATAGAAAAATTAGAAGAGAGGAATAAAATTTATTCAGAAACTATTGCCAAACACGAAACCAGTTCCAAATACCTAAGGGATGAAACGATTGAAGGTCAAACAAAGCTGGCTCGAGCAGAGGTACTCGTTGGTAATCTTCAGAAAGAAAACGCCTTGCTAAGAGATTCCGAGAGCCGTTTGTTAAAAGAAAGAGAATCCTTAAAGAGAGAAGCATATAGTCAAAATTTAATGCAGACGAACATAGAACTTATTAAGGCAACTTTGGAAAGAAACGATGCTGAGAGTAAAATGCATTTAGAGGAGCAATTGAAGGAAGCACACCGAGAATGCGCTGCCTTACGTCGCCGGTTACAAGAAGAACAGGATCGATTTAGGCAGCTAACGGAACATTTAGAAAAACAAACACAAACTGCCCAAACCCGTATGGAGGAAGAAAAACAACAAGCTGAAAAGTTACGAAACGAGTTAGTTGATATTAGAGAGGAATTGACAGCTAAATCTTTGCAGGTATGGTGGAGTTTGTATAATTTTTTTTTTTTGGATATATACATTTAATATTGAAGATACAGAATCGGTTGAATGGACAAAGTTGCTCGGAAAATAGAGTGGTAGTTGATGCCAGCGTACAATTTGATATGCAAACACATTGTTCAGATTACTCCACCCGCCCAATGTGTTTATTCTGCAGTATTATCAAGTCAAATAACCGAATGGTTATTCGACTTGATAATGAGAATCCACGTATTCCCGAAACACGTATCGTCCCGAATTAATTAATACTTTGTGCGGGAGGAGTAATCCGAACAGTGTGTTTATTGTAGTGAAATAAACAATTATTTTTTCTTATAATTCATAAGGAAGGTTTGACTAACAAACACGGCAAACAAACACATGTAGTTGTCAAAAATTGATGGCTGAGTAAGGTAGATCATTATCAAATAAGCCCTTTTGGTATTTTTATCAAGAAATTCTGACAACGTATAGGTACAAAGAAGAGAATGATATGGTTGTTTTGTTATTATGCTAACAATCGAAATAGTATTAAAGCTAGTTAATTGTATCCCCAACGCTACCTGGAGCGCTATTCTGCACCATTTAGGGATATCGCTGTACGTCATGTAGAATGGCTAAATATACAAGGACATGACGTATAGTGATATCGCTAAATGGTGCAGAATAAGGCTTCTGAAAAGGAGGCAGTCTGGCAGGTTATTTTCTATGCCGGAAAATAATTTAATTAAATACGGAGCTTTCAGTAAACCATGTATTGCAAAGAAAAAAACCGGAAGATGGCCTCTGTAAATTGCAAACCAGAAACAACACGTGAAATTTTAAGCCAGTGCACAGTTCCCACAGAAATGAAATCAGAAAAAAATAAGCAGTTTAATGACATCATGACCAACTATGACCTCCATTAAAGAAAATGGAAGTTTGTATTATATCTCTAAAATAAAGAGCGCCATGGATTTTTAAATTAGATTCCACATAAAAAAATGTACCGGAAACAGTTTTCACCTTTATTTTATCTTAAGGACTAATGAACATATTTCACGTTGAAGTTTTTGATCATTTTCAATTTTTTTGTTGAATATCTCACAAACCTTGCACTGCATAACAAATTTGACACTAGCATCAATTATTTCTATTTTCTGAGCAACTTTCTCCATTTAACCGATTCTAAATCTCTAATATTAAGAAAGTTACCCATATACGGAGAAAGTAGGTTTCCTGTATATAACCTATTTAACATTGCAGGTAGAAGATTTATCCAAAAAGTTGAAAACATCATTGTTTAGTAACATGGATGCCAGTGGTGACTCTAAAAAATATCGTGAACTTGAAACGATATTGAATGAACGTCAAGTTGAAATTGAGTCCCTTCGGCAAAAACTTAAAGCTGCAAAGGAGGCTATAGAGCAGCACACAAATGTTGCAGAATGTGCTGAGAAGCAGTTGGTAGAAATTACTGAACAAAACCAAAAATACAAAGAAAGTGTAGAAAATAAAATTAAAGAACAAGAGCAAAGAATTAAACAATTAGAAGAACAGTGTTCAGAATTACAAGGAGAATTATCTGTGTACAATGATGGAAACGAAGCGGCCATTCTGGAAAAAGCGCAGATACAAACTGCGAAGGAACTTGCCGATGTGAAACGAGAACTAGATGCAACCAGAAATGAAGTAAAAGTGCTTCAACAGAATCTGGAATCTGCTGAAAATAAGTATGCTCACGAAATGATGCTTCACAGTAATGATTTGAAAACTTTGACGTCTATTAAAGAAGAATTAGCTGCTACAGTAGCAGAAATCGAATTGGTTAAGTTGGCTAGAGATAAGGCTAATGCGATATTAGAGGAAAGTAAGGAATGTTGGGGAAAGCAGGAGGAATTATTTAGAAATGAAAAGGAAGAATTAGAAAAACGATTTAAAGATTTAGATGATCAAAATTCACTGTTATTGAATCAATTACAAGATCTGAACGCACAATTATCTATTGTTCAAGCACAAACTTCTGATGCAAATACTTCATTAGGCGACATAAGTCTTAATAAGTCCTTCACAAACGAAGACGTTAAATCTTCTGAACAATTATTGAAAATTATTAAGTATTTGAGACAAGAAAAAGATATAGCTGTAAGTAAGTGTGAAATTCTCGAGGCGGAGCATGTTCGTATCAAGTCCCAATTTGAAGTAGCTGGAAGAGAACTAGAAGAAGTTAAACAAGCTTTAGAAGTTGAAAGACAGAAATCAAATGTCTCATTTGTTACTGCTGTCAAGCATTCTGAAGTGCTCCGTAAAGTTGAAACTTTAAATGCAATCACTGACAGTAATAGAAGTTTACGCAGTGAAAGAGATTCTCTCCTGGCTCAAGTTAATGAATTGAGAGCTAGAACTGCTAGTTTAGAGGAACAATTAGCTCCATTGCAAGAAAAGAATAGAGAGTTAATGATTAAAGCGGAAGCAATGCAAACAGAAAATGTTACATTGCGCGGTGAAGCAACCAGATGGCGCCAACGGGCTAATATGCTGATTGAAAAGTCGAATCGTACTAGTCCTGAAGATTGGAAAAAATTGCAGAACGAAAGAGAGAGTTTAGCTAAGCAGTTAATGGTCGAAAGATCAAATAATACACAATTAAATGCCGAAGTTAACAACTTAAATAAGGATAGGATTAAATTGGAAGAACATCTTAAAGAATTACGAAAACAAGTATCTCAACAAAAGGATGAATTGGACAGGCTAAATGAAGAAGTTTCTAATTTAAGGGTCCAAGTCACCAACTTGAATAATGATCTTGCCCAAACAAGGACAGACCATACTAAACTTGGTGAAGAACATAAAACTCTTACCGAAGACGCAGCCGCGAAGGAAGCTATGATAACTGATTTGAAAAACAATTTGGTACAAATTAGAAAGATTGCTAAAAAGTATAAGACACAATGTGAAGAACAATCAAAGGAATTAGAATCATTGAAACAACAACTCCAGGTATGTAACACTAATTATAAGTTTAATTTTATAAATATTTTTTTTTGGTTGTTCAAATCTTATTTAATGTTAGTATAATGTTGTTAAAAATTAATTTCTGTTATTGATAACTGGCATTTGTAGGAATTGAAAGATTTAGAAGTTCCTGCTGAAAAGCAAGAACAGTTTAGACAAGAAGGTAGATCTGAATTAGAAGACCGTATTGCTCAATTGGAACAAAGACATCAAATAATGGTAGGAGAAATAACGCAGCAAATAACAACATCTTCTGAGGAAAATGATTCCTACAAAAAAGAAATAGAGAATTTAAAACAAACTAGTTTAGAAAAGGAAGAACGGTTCAAGACCTTGTTTAAGAACGCCAAAGATCGTATAATGACACTTACCGAGCAAAACACTAGTTTAAAAGCTGAACTGGGCAATCAAGAACGGCAAGGTAAATTTACATATTATCTAAAAACGATAAAGTTTTAAAATATGATTTAATGTTTTAGGTAAGCCTTCATCAGAAATTGATAAAGAAAAGACTGAAGAAATAGAAAGACTTAAAAAGGAAAAGGAAGAAATTCAGACGGACAAACAAGCTGAAAAGGAAAGACTCACACAGGAAATAGAAACCTTGACACAGCGTGTTAATCAGTTGCAAAGACAACTTGGTTTACAGCAAGGTTCTAAACCTTCCACCAGCTCAGGATCAACGGAAAAATCAACTAGCGAACCTCCAACTGCTAATATTAAGCCAATGTCCGGTCATTCAACTACTCAAACTCAATCAGTGACTATTCCGCCATGGAGAAGTGGTGGGGAACCACCTTTGGCTAGTATACGTCCGATGTCTATGCAACTAAGAACTGTAGCAGCTTTACGAACTGGTCAAAGCCCAAGTGTAATGGTACCTCCACAACAAGTACACACTACCGGTATTATGCTTTTGTCTATAGTTGAAATCGCGAAAGATGAGCCCAACGTCACAGATATTTCCGTATAAATCAGGGTAAATCACGCATTCCCTTTTTGTTGTATTAGGTAGTAATAGATTCACCTCACTTAAGTCGGAGAAGAAGGTTGTCTGCACTAAGTAGAATAAATATTGACGTAAGTCTCATCTTTCGTGATGTCGAGTGCATATAATTTGATCCTGAACGTAATATTTTTTATTTGTTTAGGCACAAGCAACATTGAATCGCTGTCAAGTAGTCCAACAAGTTCGCACACTGATTATGCACCAGCAACAAGTTCTGCTTCTTCAGCGATGCTGGGCCCAAGGCAAGTGGCAGTTCCCCCAACTCAATCTTCGCAAGACACCGAAGACGAGGAAAATAATATGCAAGTGCAAACAGCTCCTCAACAGCAGGCTGTAGCTTTGGTTTTACCTAGAGTTGAACCACCAAATAGCGCCAGCGGTCCGACACAAGAACAGGGAACAAGTAGCAGTAGTAGTTCAAATACAGTGACCACAACACAGGCAGGACATAAGAGACCAAGAGAAGCAGACACCGATAGCTGTCAATCCGACGAAAATGCAAAACAACAACAACAACCAAAAAGAACGCGTGTGCAGGGGGCGGCGGAAACCTTCCAAAGTGTTAGTGAGAGCGGTTTGGAAGTAGAATATCAAGTGCCAACCAGTAGTCAACGAGATCATGAAGAGGATACGGAAGCTGTTATTGTTGTAGAAAGTGATGAAGAAGGTGATGGACCAGATGAGGGCGAAGGTGCCGATGATGATCCAGATGACCCGGATACAGAAAGCTACGATATGGAGGCAACATATGCAGTAAGTTCTATATTATTAACCCATGTATAAAATTGAGATAAATTTATTCTGGTTCTTTGGTATTATAAACAAATATTTATTTGTAGGAACAAATGAATTTTGAAGATGCTGAATGCCAGGATGTAGAAGAAGACGAGGGCGGCAATGAGGTGGAGGTGATAGAGGATTCTAGTGAGGTACCGAATCAGAGCGAACGTCAGGAAGTTGGTACGCAGGAGGAAGGTGTGGAACAAGCCCAATCTGAAGCAACTAGTAGTGGAGCCGATGGGAATGCCACATGTGGAGTTACAGTTTCTCAGGCTTCTACTTCTGTATCTGCTACTATGCCGTCATCTAGGACTAGACCTGTTGCTCCTCTCTCGCGGCAACAACAGACGCATTTACTTCTTCCAGAAGAAGGTGGTGATGATGGTAGGTAGTCAGTGAAATTCTTTTGATTTCACAACTATTTTATTAATTATTGTCCAGTGAAACGCTTGTTAAAACTTTGAAATGTTGGGTGTCTCAGTTCTCAAACCGTTCTAGGATTTGAAATTGTAGGCGTGAAATTGGTTATTTATGAGAAATTAATGCAAAAGATCAGAAATACAGATTAGTAAGGGTTTCAAAACAGGATACGGAATGCAATTCATTTATTTTTTTATTAATTATGAAATTCATTCCCTTGATTCCAATTTCCAAAGTTCTTGTAGCACTTTTTTGTTATTGACCCCACTCCAGATACAATATAATTACATTCCGGCAAATATCTGGTGAAAGTTGTGCACTGGCAAGAAAGGCGGGGCCACAGCCGCTTGCATTGCTTTAAATGAATGATTGTTCGAACGATTGATTTAAAATTTCATTTAAACTGTATTCTATTTATAATAGCAATATGCATCTATCCTAACGGTTTATGTGTACCCAGTTTTGTAATAAAAAAAGTAGTTTTACAATAAACACTGCTATATTAAATCTGTTATGTCTTGGTGATATTGCCAATCAATAAAACGGCCTTGTTGTCTCTTTATATACTCTGTGTTAGTTTTATTTAGAACTAATATTATTACAATACAACTGAACATAAGAAAAATTGCATATCTATATGCATGGTCTCCCAAGTTGAGTGGCCTATTAAAATATTTTGGGGAAGGAAATATACAAAAATTCAAAAAATAACTACACTACCATAGGCCAATGTGATTATTTTCACTTCTGCATCACTTCCGGTTGACCGGTAGTCGCCATTAACGTTCTTATTTTATATGGAATGTTTTAATTTTTATTGCAAATTCTGATATGCTTTGTAATGTGCGGCAACCGTGTTATGAAAAGACGAAATGTCAAAAGTCGCTTGTTTAATTGCGAGAGCTATATTTTGCTTTTGATTAGGCCAAATCGCCGTTAGTATACTACCAAAATTTCAGATTTTTCTGGTAAATGGTTTTCCGTATATCGATCGCTGCAGTTCGTCGTGGCACACTCTGTATTTTTTATTTTACGTAAACGTGTTAGCTATTGTAATTATATTGTCCTGTTTGAAATTATCTGTTGGGCTTTTCAATATATTATTATTATAAAATATACTTATTTTAGGTATCGTTCCATCGACACCAACCCTTTTTGTACCCCGTAGATCTGACGGTTTCGGGGAAGCTGTCAGTTCACCTAATGTTCCTACCAGCGGTCGTTTTACATTTAACGAGTCTGGTGCTCAAAACAATACATCTAACGAAGTTATACCTGAACAAACTCTTGAAGCAAATTTAGACGATGACAGTACAGGTCGCAGCGTTCCAAGCACACCACTTCAAGCGTCGCCACAGGAAGCTGGTCCAAGTGGCGAAGAACAATCTACACATCAGACATTACACACAGATGGTGAGCATACTTTTCTTAAACGTTGTTATAAAACGTTAGTTTCACTCATCAGTACGAGGGCTACGCCAAAAATAGTTGTACAAAAGCTACAAAGTAGTTGAGTGTAGGTTTTCGCGACAAATCTTTGGACAACTTCTGAAGAAGCTGACAGCATATTCAGCGAATCGTCAAGTATAAATATAATGTGGCAACACCCGGAAAACATTTCTACAAAGTTAAGCAAAACAATTTATCGTCTGCTTCTATAAAAAAAAACTACGTTTATATATTTTCTCAAGTTATTCCTTAAAACAACTTACTCAACTTTTTTTTTTAATTTTGAGAAAAGAAAATAGTTGTAAAAGGTCAACTCTAGACAGTAGAGTATCTTACGAAACTTTAACTACAATGTTCACGATTGTGTGCACCGGTACGTTGTGTGATTCCATCTTTTTAACATACATTTTTAACTTTGTCATTACTTGTAAAAAATATGTATCATTTAATGGTAACCTTTCTTATCGCTTTGAAGTGAATTTACTACCATAGGAATGTCGCATAGAAAGAAAATGTCAAGCTTTTTTTTTAATGACACTTCTTCTCGTGTGACTTGTTGGTAATTCGTCGTTTTTTTTAACACCTCTGTACTAAACCCGTTTGTAAGTGAATCGTAGTACGAGGGGTGTCCGGTTACTAAGGTACGTTTGCGTGACACACCGCTTACGTCGCTCTGATCAGGTTGAAACTTACACGCATTTTAGATGTGCATATGTACTGCATAGATGGCTATTGTTTTTGACTTAGGTTCAGTACAACGTGTGCAGTGACAGCCGTACAATGTCAGTTCCGATCGAAACATACTCCAAGTTTGAAGTGCGGGCGGTCATTCGTTTTTTGCATGCAAATAATGAAACACATTGTTATGAGTCGAAAATAAGTTTTTGTTTGGTGTAAATGGTTTAAAAGTGGACGCACAGCTCTGAACGATGGTCCCGAAGGTGAATAAAAAAAAACCGTTAACAACGAAAACGGATGAGAATCTATTAAATGTAGATACGCTGATTCGAGAAGATCATCGGTTGAAAATGTGGGAAATTGCTCTACTGACCGGCATTCCTAAAAGTTCTGTTAGTGAAATCGTATCTGAATTAAGCTATCGAAAAGTGTCCGCGAGATGGGTACCAGAACTGTTGACCGACCAACACAAAATGTAACGAATGGCGGCGGCAGTAGAGCTCTCAACGCGCTATCGTCAGGAAAACGGATTTCTATGGTCTATAGTTACAGGAGACGAAAGGTTACCCTCGAATAAAGAAAAACTCGATGACATGGGAGCATCCGAGTTCACCGACACCGAAAGAATTCAGCAGTTTGCAAAAAGGACTGACAATTGTGTTCTGGGATATGCAAGGCATTTTATCACCACCGAAAGCGACAATCAACAGGGATATTTATTGTTAAACCATCGAAAAACTACGCAAAGCCATTCGACAGAAAAGAAGAGGAAGGTTGACGAAAGGAATGAGGTTGTTGCGTGACAATGCAAGACCGCACACCTCAAATCAGACGATGGCCTGGCTTCAGAAACACAATTGGGAAGTTATTGTCCATCCGTCTCATAGTCCAGACCTAGTCCCTTCTGATTTTCATTTGTTTGGGCCTTTGAAAGCTCATTTGTCGGGTAAAAGGTTTGAAGACGACGACGAAGTTTAAGAGGATTTTACAAATTTGGATCACACCTTTTACGGAGAGCGTTTACAGAAGCTTGTGCTTCGTTGGCATAAGTGCCTTAACATTGGCGGCGATTATGTTGAAAAGTAACTAACAGTTCACGCTTTTACTTGGTGTATGTTTGATTTCTCATAAATAAAGTAGTCTGTCAGTAATTCACAATTACTAACTGGACATCCTCCGTATATCCGTATATTTATCTTCTGTAATTTATAAGAAATCTTTTATGACTAAAATTTATCGAAAATAAATTCACCATTTCAATTGCCCTAGCTTTTGCTATACTTGTAAATCCGACGCACCACTTCTCACTTTCGAATATGTATGTTATAGACGGGTTACTTTTCTACGATTTTGAATTAGTGCCTTACGCTGGAAATGTATGTATATGATAGACACCTGAAACAGTTGGCGTATACATTTGCAGAAAAGATTTTAAGGCACAAAATTCAAATTTATTATAACCTGCAAATAATTGCAGTATGCGACTGTTCTTGTCAAGAGATGCTTTGGGCGAAGGAAATCATGCATTACTTAGTTTGTATATGTTCCGAAGACCATTTTAACTCGGTCGGACTCTGCCGTTGGTGCGTTCTTCTTTTACTGCCAGTACCATTAGCGTACTAAAATGTGTATCGATGTTGCATTCCAGTAAACTGGCAAGTAATTAATGACGTAGTTAATTATCTCTTCTACATACTTGCTGGTATAACTTCTGCTGAAAGTACGCATCCTCCGAGGCAAAGTTAGCACAATTTCATTGAGGTTACGTTTAGTCGGTTTAGTGTGATGCGGCACAACGGGATGCGCGATGGAAAGAAAATAATTATATATGTTTGATTCGTATATTGTTTTAGGTTCATCTGCATAGACCCACAAATTCACATTATTCTTTATAAATTTACATAAGGCATATGACATTTAATATGAAATAAAATGTGTTACGCTGGATGCTATACAGTTAGCTCTTCATTACTTGTTTTTTTCCTTGTCAATTAACGCACCAATAGCGTCTGTTATACTGCCCTCCTAGGAAAGAAGGCAGTAACTCCATACCAAACAAACGTAACAAGCCATTACCACCGAAAAAACAAGGCCGCAGTGCTGATGTGTGACGTCACCATCTATGGGTGTTAATATAATGTATCGGTCGTTTCTTTTAACTCGCATTTTAGTCGTAAATATATTTTATTTCTTATTCTTTTAAAGGGTTTTCCGGTTGAAAGAGGGTGCCAGTCGTCAACTGAACCCTTCGTCGCACCCCATTCGGTTTTATCATGGAAAAACGAAATTTCAAAGTGAAAACTATCTAGTAAAGATTCCAAGGACTGTTGGGCAGCACAATAAACACACTGTATCGTATTACTCCTCTCGCACAATATATTAGTTAGTTCGGGATACTTATTCCCGAAACTCGTGTCCCCAAGTAATTAGTATGTTGTGCGGAAGGAGTAATCCGATGCAGTGTTTTTAAAAATCTTCTATAATACTTTCAGTTTTTTCTCTTCATTTTATTCACTTTATTTTAGTATTTATTTGTTAAATTAGTGTAGCAATTTTCGGTAACTAGTGACTTTAGATATCAAATACATATACATATTTTATTTTTCCAGAATCATCTCATTAATTGGTGAATGTTACTAATTTTTCATTGTTATAAGTTTTTCTTTTACCCAGCCGATCATTAGTTTTTCTACAGTAATTTTTAAGTAAAATGTTTGTAATGCATTACTATTTTAAGATACATATATTCACTAGTATGAATAGTACACGGAATAAAAAACAACAAGCACTTTGAAACAACGATTGATATTGAGAACCGTACGCAAATGTTTATGTATTCTCACAATTTTGTAGGCGCAAAATTATGTTAATTTGCCAAAACAAAGACACCCCTTGCTTTTACAATATTCTTATCACAATTTGCCAAGAAAAGGGGGTGGAATAACGTTTCAAACAATATTTCTATCTGTGTATCATGAGACAAAAGTCAGTTTTCTGAAAGTAATTTTAAAATGTACTGAATTAAAAACGCACTTTTATTATAAACAGTTAAGTTATAATCAAACCGAAAGAGAATTTTGTTAAATATAATGCATACAAAGCTATTTGCACAATAAAATCGTTCGGATAAAGCCATTTTCCTTACCTTAAACTATTCATAAGAGCGTAGTCGTCTTCAACAATTATTCCGTTATTAATAATTAAAATTTTACAGAATTCGCACTTAATTTTTCTTTGGGTAATGTAGCAACAATATCCAGCCAAATAAGTGATTACGGGCATATCGTTACTTGCCTGTGTTATATCGGTTTATTCGATTATAGTGTTGGGATTAAGTGAATGATCTCCGATTTCATCAGGTGAATCAATAGTTTCGTAAAACCGCTCGATATGTATGTTACCAACGGTTCGGAGTGAACAATGAAAATGTAAGTGTGGGCACTTACAATTAAATCGGTTCTTGAATCGGCTGCTGTCGAAAAATATGTATTTTCTTCCGTAAAATGTAACTCACACACCCTACTGAATTTACGTGGAATAATTTTTTTTGGGAACAGCAAACATTTTACAAGGAAGTCGGCGTCGCTGAAATGTGTGCACTTTCGGACCATTTTATAATTATTGCGTCAACCACACAACAATGACTGGGATAAACCATTCCAACAGATAGGATAATACATAAAGTAGCACGTAAAAACACTCATAATTGAATGAAATTAAACAAATGCGTGTATACGAATTGGTCTAACCTTATACTTCGCCGACTGGTTACCAACGCCCATTCGCCTAGCAATGCTAACGTAACAGTCGGGTGGCATCAGAGTACTTGGGCTTTTTACTATCGGTGGTAATGAACAAGCTACCTTTTAGCTTAGGCTGGCAGTATAAGGGATAACACACTTTTCTTCTGGTTTATGTTTGTTTGACAATTTGATAAGTATTTGGGTAACGTGCTTACTCCTTTGGTAAAACATATCTGATAACACAAGAAAAGATACACAAAAATTTGATGATTTATTGGAACCTTTACTGGCTTTTTTAACACTTCTAAAAATGATCATGTTTACTATGATGGTGATGTGGTGGTGGTACAGCAAAACGAAACGCATCCATTAATGTTGTGTACACTGTTGAACTTTTAAACTAATAACCAAGGTCTATTTTAATCACTTTTTTGACGGGTGCTGTCGGTCGCATGCATTGGATAGGTGCCCCGCTCTATCGAATGAACGCGTTGCGACAAGTGTATAACAAAGTAGATACTCGTCTGATGAAAATAATTGCACTGAAATCTTTTATTAAAATTTGACTTTCGATAAATGGTAAGCCACATTCAGTCATGCCATGAAACGCTTGCCTTGACACGTTTATTTCCATTACCATTAACGACTGGCAATTAGTGCTATTTGTTGTAAATTTGTCATTGCGCATGTGCCCGGAACGATGAAGTGGGCTAGTACATATTTGATTTTGGCTTTGTGTGTAGTACTGATAAGAGTGGTTAATATCTGTGTAACTATTTTTTGGTGTGGTCATCATATGTGTTGTATTTAATAGTATTACACGAATAAATAGTAATTTCAGGGGAAATTCCTTCTATTACCGTGAGCGGAGTAGGCGATGAGACTGAACAAGCGCCTGAAGGTAGCAGCGGCGAATGTATGGGTCCACCGTCTGTCGCCGGAACATCTACGGAAACTCAAAGTAGCGAACAACAAGAAGAAATGCTTGAAGGTGAAGATGGGGTATGATCTTCATCGATTAATAATTGAACGAATATTAGATACCTATTATACAGGTTACCTCGGAAGGAGAAAAATCCATGACGGCAAAGGAAGGTGGTGGGGAAGAAGAAGGTCGGGAAGCTGAGGCCTCGCCCAGTACTAATACTAGATCGAAAGCAGCTACGACTAGAGGCGCTGGTGGATCCGGTCGGAGATCAATTAGACATGGGCATATGCGTGGAGGTGAAGGCAGGCTTGGCCCAACACCTATTGTATGGGGAGAACATAGAGATAATCGACAAGGTTTGCATGAAAAGTTTTATTGTTTGGTTAGATGTAATTTATTATTAGGATTTGTAGACGGTAGTCAAAGAGGTCGTGGGCAACAAGGAAATTATTCTCCTAGGGTTGCACGTAGAAGCAGAGGGCGTCTTCAGAGACCGTATGGTGGTGGAAGATTCTGAGGCCGACGTAAATCTTATACTACTTCATTCCACGGATCGTAACGTTTTAAGTTTATATATGTATACTTAATGTAGGATTTTCTGGATTTTAAACCCCAGTGGTTAAGGAAACCTTACCTTGACCGTTGTAGTAGTAGAAATTCTTTTATTTACAGCAGTTATATACCGTAGATTAAAGAATGGCCTTGAGTTAATTAAAATATGTGTCATTGGATTCATGCGTTTTAAAGTATAAGAGGACATCTACATGAAATACTTTATAGCAAGAATTACAGCTATACTAAGTGTGTTTGTCTCGAATAAGTTTAAATTGTAAACCATTCTTAATTCAAAATTCTTTTTACAGGCAGACTGGCAGATATTAAACTCAACCCGTAATTTTAAAGCTGATCTAGACATTATTCGCTTTTGTTTCTTCTAGATCTTATTTCTTCGCTAAGTGTATTATTTTGTAGATATTTAACGTGCTGTACATTATAGACTTCATTTCGTCTACAACCTTTTTTTAAGAGAAGTACTTCAGTGAATGTGAAAACTAGCGAGAGAAAATGACTTGAATGTTAAAATTAACGTATTCACATTTGTCTTTAATTAAAAGCTTTCGACAAAATGACTGATTTTCCATTTAGAAACTTGTTTTGTATTCCTAGTTTTGTTTGATCTGAACAACATTATCGTTTTACAGCACTTTTGAACACGCGTAACTCTTATCTCGTATTAATTCCATTTAGTACAGAGCTACTGCTAGAGAAAATACTCCAAAGCTACGAAAGCGCTGTGAATCAAAATTGTTGTAATAAAATGGTGTTAGAACTAGTATTCAACATATATTACTTAAATGTAAGGTTGTTCATAATATAAGATTATGCTATTTTCTGGTTTTATTTGTTCGTTTAACGCCAGGATCCTAACTTTTTCTTAGCCTATATGCCCTTCCATGCAATAAATTACTATTTGAAGCCACCGTATACATAGAAACATCAAAAACGCGAAAAAACAATTAACCGTAAAATGCCATTATCGGCGCATGGTTTATTGCTGGCAAGCTTTTGCTAGTATGGTGATTCCAGCAATAAACCATGCGCCGATAATGGCATTTTTACGGTTAATTGTTTTTTGGCA
>JARFOC010001350.1:290980-308797 GCA_031763485.1 Osmoderma eremita
CAAATACGTCAAATAATAGATGCTTTTTTGCACATTTATAAATGCACCTAAGGCATTTTTTAAATACACACAGACACACATTGCGGGGCAGCCAATGAATGCAATAAGCTGTCTACTATCCATGCTACGCATGTAGGCTCTACGTTAAGCGTTAGGTCGTACAATTAGAAAGTGTCGCTAGTGTACAGGCCAAAACGACGGTGGTGCTTCGGGGCTCACATTAAGTTGATTGAACTATATTATGCTTGTTTACATACTTGAAATTTCGAATGAAATTGTAATTCCTAAAGTTAAAGTTCCTGGAGTTAAATGTGAGTTAATATTATATATTTTTCGAAAGCAACCGATTTAAGAACCGGTGGAACTGTAAGTACAACTTTAAAAATTCCAAAGCTTAAGCGAGATGCTGTATCAGGTCGAATTCCTAACTGTCTCACTTATTTATCAAAAAATATCATGTTTCGCGCAAGTCGAGATCAAAAGCTAGTTACAATTGAAAAAGAGAGTTTGAAGTTATCAAAAATCAATTTCATATACATACAACGATGTATAAATAAAGTCTAGTTTTGAAATACGTAAAATTATGGATGGTTTTTGCTTTCGATTTTCCACGATAAAATCGAATGGGGTGCGACGAACGACTCAGTTGACGACTGACATATTCTTTCCACCGGAAGCCCTCAAAATGGTCATAAATAAAACGAATATTGCAGACTATATGCGAGTTAAAAGAAGCGATCGATGTATTTACGAACACCTCTCTATGATGACGTCATACACCAGCACTACGATCTCGTTCTTTTGGTGGTAACGGATCAAAACTATTAAGTAAACTAACTCGATTTTCTAGTACAGTAGTCAAGTGTATCATGAATATAGTATAAGTATTGAACAAATCTAGCATAGTGTCAAACGGGCTTAATTTATATCCAGCCAATAACAACAAAGATAGTAATTGTAATTTAAATCAGCCCGTATAACAGTAAAACAAAAAAGTTTGGTATAAAAGTGGATGTATAAAGTTTATTTTAACCCTAAGTTAACAAATCATCAGAATATCATTTTTAATCTTCATCGTCTGATTCTTTCGATTTGCGTAGAATTTTTTCCTCAATGAAAGGTCTAGCACTCTTTTCTAATGTTTTGATAAATTTTTGTATCGCAGACGCTAATTTTGTTTGGAGTAGCTCACACGGCTGGTCTAAGATATGTTCAGGTACACCGACACCGCACAAATAATGACCTACCTCATTTGAGAACACGTTGCAATTATGCGTAAATAACCTATAGTTAGAACTGCTGGAAAAAACACCACTGTTACCATTATACTATAATACAAATATGTAATACAGAAGCCGACTGATAAGTCTATAAATGAAATTGCTTGATTTATCTCTAATACATCTATAAATTCGCTTAACTAAGATAATAAATTAGTTGCGACCATGTTATGCAGTAAATAAAGGGCATTTTTGTTTTGAATAATTTTGGCAGCATAAAAAATATTTTACATATAACATAGTTGCAATTGTGTTTTAAAAAAGAATAACACAAAACATAAAAATACTTACGCGTAAGCACTTTCACTTAGTCCGTTCAAATAATCGAAGAAAATTGGGTAAGGAACTTGTGTATGACCTAGGAGGATTATCTCTAGAGGAGAACCAAGTGCTGTTGTTCCCTATAAGAGCAGTGAATTAAAAATCTTATTGGCACAATTGTATTAAAGAATATGTTAAAAGAACACCTTAAATGCATGAAGAATATATTACAATTTCTACTACTTGGCCGAAAATTGTGTTATATGCTGCAAATATTTTTTTTATATTCCTTGGCTTAATGTATTTAAAATGTTCATCTTAAACAATTCAATGAATCTTCCAAGCTCTCACGTACATAAAAATATCTTGAATATAAATACATAAGAAAAATCTGAATTATTGCAACTCTAGCCAAAAATTAAAAAAAAAACATGTAAGATTTGTATTTTTAAAATACCGAAACTCACATACTCGCTACACATTCGATCATATTTATTAATGCATCAATTTGGACCCTTAATCAAAGGTATAGAGATCTCAGTTATACGATAGGAGAAATTTTATCAAAACAATCAAGATTTTCTTGTTACCAATAAAACTAAACATCATTTCGACTCACGCAGTATTTTCGGTTGCAAATTTGAATTATATTAGCAGAATTTTAAATTTATTTCGAAATTAAAACACCCGGAAGTATAGTGAAGTTACAAAATTAATGTTGAAGTACATTACCGCGTTCTGTTTTAAAAATAGGACGAACTACTCGGCATGCCCGCCTCAAAGAGAATCGTTTCGCACACCGAGGACACTAACAAGACCATATATTTCAAATCTAATAGCGTTCCGGGGAAAATAAACCGAAAACCGCTAACGTAATTGCAGCAATGCGCTACACTCCTGATTGAAATATTAACGAATACCTCCAGAGAGACGACTCTTTTTATCAACGCACCTATAATACGTAATTTATTACCACATTTACGACTCCATAAATGCAGAAACACGATCAATTACAGTTCACAAACACACTGCTGCTGCTAAACACGTAACTGCGATCTTCAAAATAGGCGAAATAAATATTCGGCGCAAATGCGGTGGAAAGAAAAGTAATATGTAAGCCGGCCTGACACCCGACTACAAACTCGGGACAGTAAAAGTGTAACTTTAATTATAGACCCTTCCAAATTTAGACCTGTACGCGAGGATCTTGCATTAGATTTTATATCGGTGTTAAATCCCGCCGACGAAGCCGTCAGTGCCACCTAGCGGACGTAACCCTCGACTCGCCCATGCTTATAAATAAGATGGAATAACAAAAATAAAAAGTGAATTGGAGGGAAAAAAAGCGCAAGTAGGACGAAAATAGATATATGTATCTTTATTCTACTATGGAACGCCGTAGTGCTAGGCGTAAATCTTCGCCAATTATCTAAGGCCACGTCATCAATTTAACTATTGTAGTATACTATAAATTTTCTTCACGAATCTTATCTCGCACATCTCCCGCATTCTTTCTGTGAATGTTACATGATAATGTAGCAAGATAAATTTTTTTTATCAATATTGTTAGAACAGATATTGTTATCTATCAAGAATTCTAAGGAACTAGAATCCAATTCTTACTTGCAATTACTTCAATTTCCTAAAGCAGTATAGGAACTTAAAGTATATCCCTTAATTTGTGACAAACCAGTACATACATACTAAACTTTCATTTTCGCAATCATAAACACAATGAAAATGGAGACTGGTTATTCTATAAGTTAATATAGAGATAAATTTCGACAAAGTCTATTTCCTCCTTTAGACTCCTTTCGACTATTTTATTCCCATCTTTAACAAAGCGAGTTATAAAAATATTCTGGTTCAGATGTTGTTGTTGGTCAATATTTTCAACACCTGCTGTCATTAATAAAAAACATCCTTCTACTTCCTACTATCTGTTTAATATTCATATTTATTTCTATCTGAGTATTATTACACCATAAATTAACACACATACATCACTATATATAGTTCTCTCAACTAAACAGCCGACTTTTGACAGCGACAATGTTAAAATCGTACCAACACAGCCAAACACAACTTCACATTCAGCACATGCATAGTAATGTCAAATGTAGTGACATTTGGCATGCGTACGATTTCTTCAATTAGGGCGTTGGCGGTTGCATAGATAATGTAACTTGTCAACGCACTTGTTTAACAGTTGTCATTTTGGCGTTCCATTTAGTGGTGATAGTTTTCGTATTTTTTAACCTATCTATATACCTGTCAAACCATATGACATGCTTTGCAATACGTGGCAACCATGTCACGAAACGACGAAATGTCAAAAGTCGGTTGCTTAATTGTGAGAATTATAAATGCCAATCATCTTAAAAAGGTGTCACGTTGAACGACGTTTTATTTAAGGTTACTTTGTATTGATGCGTTTTACACTCCATTGGTGCTCAGGGCGTAAGGACGTTTCGACCACCCGCTAAAGATATAACGATTTCCGGTTTTACCTTAACTATTCATGTAACAATTTAGCTAATTTGCATTGGGGAATAACACAAAAGAAATGTGAACATAAACCGGGCATTTCAGTTTTTTACACGGAAAATCGTTATATCTGTAAACGGACTATACCTAGAGTTAAATAATTCACTGCTGCCAACAGTACTGCGTATAGTGCGATCACTTTTTTGGTTGTCATGATCTTCACTACTTTCCACAAATCTTTCAATATTTGTTTCCTTTTTTCAATGTAAAATGAGGGGTTATGGAATTCACTAGATTTATTGTAAATTTAATGTCAAATTACACATTTTACATTGATCCTTAGAGTATTCCCACAGAGTTAAATTTTTGAAATGACTGATATTTTCAATTATACTGTCGCTTTTTTAATTTCAACAAATTTTTTTCGTTTATCTCTCTTTTTTTTAATTTTATCTGTTCATCGTCACTAAAAAATCAATCTATACAACCATTAAATTACATCTGATTTTTGAATATCATATTGCTATTGCTCCCATCATAAGTCATTAAAAATAGATAATCGCAGAAGTGCATATCACATTATTATCAGCACAATGACAATGTTATAAATCTGGGTAAATATTACAAAGAAATGACTGTTTGAAAAATTAATTTTTGCATACACAATATTCAAGCTATACCAAAATTTTAATGTGTTGCATCAAGGATTAATTGAGCACGGAATGAGAATGATCAAGAAGAAAAGTGATGGCGTTTGGTGAATAAAATCAGGAATTTAATATAACAGTGGATGGAGTTGGACTAGAACAGATTTCGAATTTTACATACCTTGGCGTTATATTTGAAAGAACGAGTAATAAAAACAATGTCTAGAACATGCTGTAAAAGTATATCATGTAATAAGTTATAGTTCTATCAATAAAAAAAGTATTTGCACAGACAAAAATGAGAGTGTATCCCGCCATATACTGGCCCATACTGACATATAGATCCGAATTTTGGGTGCTAACTAATACTCATAAAAGTAAGTTACAAGCGGCTGAAATGAAATACTTGAGGAAAGTTAGAGGTATCACAAGGATGAAAAAAAAAGAAATCAAAAGGTGAAAGGAGAACTAGTCCAATGATTAACTAAATTTATAGAAAACTGGCAGTTAAGTTGGTGGAAGCACCTATGGAGAATCAAGAGTACAAGGCTTGTAAAGAAAGTTTGGAAATCAAAAATGTACAAGAGGGGTGGAGGCAGACCTAGGAGACATGGGATGCACTGGGAAAATTTTTTTAAAGTGGGCACGTGACCTGGAACGAAGCTCATGCTCTTGAAAAAAACCAACCACCTACATTATTTTTAAAATTAGATGAATATTACAAGGAAAAATGTAAACATATTCTATTAATACATATTCATGATTCTAATATCTTCCAAAAATATCATGATGACACATCAATTTTAGATATACCTTATACATATGACATTTCCGGTTTTTATTGTAAATGTGTACTATAACTATAAATGGCCAACATTACTACACATTGATGACAAATTCTCAGGGAGTTTGAAAACATGCCAAACTAATAAATAAGTAACACGCAACATTCCTACTTTAAGTCTTAACTAATCTATTAATAACTATCAAATTTGTACAGTTCCTACCTTTGCCAAAAATCAACAACGTAGTAAATTCAAAACAAAAAGCTGTATATTTTTTGTTAATTAGAATTGCTTTTCCTTTTGATTTAATACTTACAGGGGCACAACTTTCTACTCCACCAGAGCCAAAAAAATATTCCCTTTCGTAAACAACTATCGATGTATGCCAAATTCCATCAATTCTTTTACCTTAAGAGAAAACATTTTTTAATTGACATAACCTCTACGTCTCATTAAAAATATTGGATTAATAATTACCTATTAACATAGGTGATATTGATGCTGCCATGCCGCTGGATAAATCATACACATATAATTCTACCTTATTCGACATGTTTCTTCAAAATTGAAACCGAAGGAATGGTAATTAAAATAATTACAGTGCTATATGCTATCCAATGAACGCAAGGGCCTGGACAATTCCAAATTCGGTGTACGAAATTCCCGAAGCTAAAATTCCTTTGGTGTTATTTTAAACTAGAATTTATTCACTATATACTCGTCAGAGGTTTGTGTATATTTCGGAAGTTGACGATTCAATTCTTGTGTTGAAAAATAAAAATGAATCAGAACAGCACTCACTGAATACCTACTATGCGTGTACTAGATTTCTCTAGAACAAATGAAATTTTGTGTTGGTAAAATGCCATCATCTTTCAAAAAATGATTACGTTTAGACGGTGGTGGTTCGTGTCTATTCAAGTTAATTATTATGTGTACCTTTTACGAACAGCTGCGAAATCTATTTTCGGTAAATCACAGTCTAAACCCATTTACCTGTATTAGCGCGACCATGTAATGCGCGCCCAGCAAATATTTTCTCACAAAAATAGTTAGCAATTAAAATTACTTTAAAGTGCTTTAAATGAAGCTAAAGAAAGTAATGTAGGTACCAGTAGTCAACACTCAACGACGAAATAAAAAATTGCAAAAATAAATGTAGCAGGTTCTTTTCGCTCTCCTTTTCCTCTAATATATTTTATAACCCTGTCAGAAAATACAATGACGCTATTTGCAATATGATAATTTGAAAATTAGCAGTTGAAAATTATAAACAATGAAATAGATACAAAAATATTTAGTCATACATTTTATGACACATTTGGCAAACATATATCAATTATTCTCATCTAAATAAATGAAATCAAATTGTTGGTGAATAATAGTCAATTTTTAAATCAAAATAAATAGTTTTTAATTAACCCCTCCCTCTGTGATCAGTTTGTCATAGATTATTAATAAAAATCGATTTATATACCTTAAACTACTTTAAACAATGAAACACAAATAGTATAAATTAAATTAAATACTTAAGATAAGGTTTTCAATTAATTTGTATACATTTGTATATCATCAATTTAATTAAAATCCAAAGGATTTATTTCTTTTCTTATACTTTGTTCTGCCTCAATTTTATAGATAAAAGTGACAGTCGTTGTTAGAGGGCGCCAATACACCTTTTTGAACAACTTAGCTAATTACCAACTCTTGATAGCAAACGTCACTATTCTAAGTTTTGACTTGTAGTCATTGAAAAATCGTGTTTAATAAATGGTCTTTGTACAGAATGTCGAAAGGAAAAGGAATTGTAAGAATGGCAAACTATTATAGTTCAATAATATCAAAAACTGAATTAAATTAACAACCGTTTTATAATAATTATTCTCAAATAACCTATACAGTTAAATGTCCCTGTTAAAAGATGACACAGACATTTACTTGTGTTATTTTCAAAATTAACATTTTTAATAAAATGCTATGCTTTCATTACAGCTACTTCGCATACAATCACCCGAAGGAACTAAGCGAATCGAAATAAGTGCATCTTCATCGACATGTCAGCTGTTTGATCAAGTATGTTCAGCATTCGAATTGAATTCTTATGATTTTTCTCTGTATAAACAAACAAATCATAAAGATGAAGTAGTTAGCAGTAAATCACGGACACTAAGAAGTTTAGGAATTAAACATGGCGATATGTTATATTTGCAATCGGTAAATGGAGCTAATTTATTTCCTGAAAAGTACAGTGTATGTATACCACATAACAAGATTTATAATAATAGAACATATTGTTTAATTTTATATGTTGAACAATGTTATGTTTAGTGTGTAATACGGGTAATTGTTATGTGAACTTTTTCTGAATATTGTAAATATATTTTTAGGCGACACCATCTGGTGAACCAATATTGTCTGATCGTGCAGCATCAACAAGTGGTGTTAACACCAGCAGTGTTGGCAATACCATACAATCAAGACCTAGTTCCAGTAATTTAGTAGCATCTAATAAATCATTAATTAACATACAAGAAGATGAAGTTGATCAACAATTAGCTAAACTTGATGGTAAAATCGAACGACAAAGAGATCCCAAATTGTGAGCATACATCTTAACATCATTTATACTCCATAAATTAAAAAGATACCCTTTCAAAATTCTGCCAAGACTTAGACTTAAAGTTTAGATACTCTGGCATTGCTAATTAAGAAAGATTTAATAACATGAAAGAATATAGACAGTAACACTTGTATGTATTCAGATGTTTAACTTAGCTATGTGTAATATTGACAGTGGTGTGTTGGAACCTGAACAAATGTGCTGGTTGTTAATTTTTTTTAAACCTTGTGAGCCTGTTAAAATAATTCAAGGGTAGTGAACCGGCATTAAAATTTTTCAAATTCAACAACTGGTATGTTCAAATTCTTTAAAAAGCTTTTTGTTCTGAAGGCTAATCCTATTGGTGTGCTGGGAAGAAGATTTTGTGTTGCTGCTGAATTATTACAAAATTTCCTAATTATTTAGAATTGTTTAACTCACAGACTCCAGCTAGCACTTGATGATTCAATTAGTGATATAAAGCAGATAAATCTTTTAAAAATATATTTAAATTAAATTTATACAATCATCATTACTCAAATAAAGATCAAGTGATGTTTTCAACTGTAGTACAAGAGCTCAATATTGAGATAATGAAAATTGGACGAGTTCTTGAACCACGATGGGCGGCATGTAGTTTGAGATTGCTATTGAAAACTCCATTAAAAGCAGAATTGACTTTTTACTTCACCAATATTAAGATTCAAGTGTTTTTTATTGTTCGCCATCTTCATTCGCGTAAATAACAGTAGCTATTTTATCCATTTTGTAGTTGCAATAATAAATGGCGCACACTTCAGCAAAGCACCTACAGTTTAATAATATTCAAGTAAATACTTTATAGTGTGCTTACCAAAAAATTGGACAGAGCATTGTTTTCGTTCTCAAGCTTTATGTTATTACTTTATTTATTTGCAATATTTAAAAGCAATATTGTTTAAATCACCTAAATTAGTAAAATTATATCCATTTCAGATGTCGACATAACACTAATTCAAGATGTTTCCACTGTTCGGCACTGGAACCATACGATGAAGCTTATTTGAAAGATCATAAAATCAAACATTTGTCTTTCCACTCATATCTTCGCAAGATGACATCCGGCGTTGACCGAGGGAAATTTTTGGCCTTGGATGACATATCTTGCCGCATCAAGAATGGTTGTAAAGATCACCCACCCTGGCCGAAGGGTATATGCTCAAAATGTCAACCCAACGCCATTACATTGAATCGACAAGTATGTATAAGAACGTTTTGAATTTTATTGAGATGTCCGTATTTAAAACTGGTGTCTTTGATATTTAGGTTTACAGGCACGTCGATAACGTTACTTTCGAAAACACGAATTTAGTGGAGAAGTTTTTAGATTATTGGCGAATCACTGGCCATCAAAGAATTGGATTTTTGTATGGAACTTACGAAATATATAGCGATGTGCCTTTAGGTAAATATTTACATGTGATTAATATAATACTTATAGTGATGGGGTTGTTACGAAGCAACTTGCTATTTTGTAACTGCTAGCAATTTGTAGCAGCTAATCAATACCAAAAGAAACAGCTACTTCCTGTAGCAGTTTTCTGATGTATCAGACATTCGTCGAATAAGCGTGAAACAAAAATCTAGATTAACTTAGATTTCTGGTAGTGTAGCAGTAAGGCGCTATAAAGTATAAAATGTTTGCTTCGAAAACTGTTTCTTTGCATTAGATACTAGGCATACATTTTTTTTGGCCTTCGGTATCATAGACCAATTGTCATCAAGAATCGTTAGATTAGTAAACAAAACAAGATAACGGTAAATGGGTTAATCACAGAATAGTCACTGGGAGGGGTTCCACACAAATTGATCTTTATATACATAGTTTCTCTTTTTCACAACTACAAAACAATCAGGGCTGGTGTGGCGCGAATGCTGCCCTCCCAAACCCTATTTTAGTGTTCCAAACATGTGGAATTCGTACGGCGATAGGTCGAGACTGTATGGTGGTGTTCAAGGACTTGCCCAGAACATTTCCTCCAGTTGCAGGTGTGTTTGTTTTGGCGTATGGGAGCAATACCGCGCCGGAGATGTTTAGGCGGCGATACGCACTATTCCGAAAGATCTAAAGCGAAATTTCGACTAATAAAGGGGTATTATTCAGTCCGATAACTTGTGAGATGCAGATGGGAGATATTACGCTAAGGTTTTTTCCTCCTATGAAAGAGGGCGTGGTACCCAACAAGCCGAAATCTTAATGAAACCGAGCTGATCATAGATGGATCGAATGAATACTCTCAATGCTGATGTTTACCTCAGACACATTTTAGCGACGATGAGGCGGCGGTCATTTGAATGTGTTCCGCCGTTAAACTCGTCCTGGGTCGGCGATCGTAGGGTTCATTGTAGACTCTCTCTCTCTCTCCCTCTCTCCCTCTCGTCCTTTAAAAAATATTTTTTGGGCAACAAAACTCGTACTTGTGAAAGGGTATTTGCGCAACAGACGGGTGTAATTTACACTCGCTCATCGTTTCTACCGCCACACTCACGATTCTCAGAGCCTCCTGGACGACAATTCTCCCCTCCCATAACCCCTTCCTGTAATTCCCACCAGTACCCAAACCAATTCTGCTTCTTCCAAAAATTAATTCTTATTGCTTACCCGCTACCGTAATTGTATCCAGTAGAATCGGACCATAATATAGGTAGACTGTAATACTGGTAGTACTGGCCAACGGTATACAAAATCCATCCATAACATTATTTTACCTTAAGGGTGTTAAGTTGTGTGTAGTTTATTTACTTCTCTGGTTATACACAAATTATGTCCATTCTCGTTTGCTTATCGCTGTGTTCTTCCCTTCAACTCAAGTTCGACCCCAATCTCCCAAAACCCTTTTCACTACATATTCCACGTAGTTCTCGGCCTGTCTCTTGTTCTTTTCTGTAAACTTCTTGTTTGCCATATCCTCCTTGGTTGTCTCATCTCTGGCATCCTCTCTCACTTACTGATTCCTTATTTTATCCCTTCCAGTGATGCCTTTAACAGCCTTTAAGTATTTCATTTCCAGCGTCTGATTTTACTTTTCTGCTGATTGTTTAGAATGGGTTTCAAGATGATTTGACATACTGTTATTTTGGTTTTCTGGGAAATATCTTTTTTTCTAATGAATTTATTACCCAGTAATATTCTCAGTTGCGTTTTCCACCCTGATATTTCCGCATAATATCTACCGTTCTTTTCTAACAACACTCCAAAATACTCAATTATTTTAACTTGTTCCAATTTTTTACCTTCTATTTCTACGGTTACCGTCTTGTCCTATTTCCATTTCTTTGGCTTTCCCTGTGTCGATTCTTAGGTTTTTGTGTCGCAATGATGCACTCCATATATTTGAGTTCCATTGTAATTCTTCGATATTTTTACCTAATAGCCAATAATAAGATACTATAAGCTCTAATGCAAAGTTGTGAAAACCTACAAACAGTTTATCAGTTTCATGTATTATAAAAAAAAAAAAACTGCTACAAAAAGTAGCAGCATTTTTAAACTGCTAACCAAAAGTAGCAGTAGCATGTTGTAGCTAACGTAAACAAGCAGTTTTACTCATCACTACATACTTGTGTATAGAAAAATTGTTTTAAAAATATCAGATAACGACCATACACTCCTTGTTGATATATTTCAAGACTTCTACCGTGATTGTGATTTTAGGTATTCGAGCGAAGGTCGTGGCTATATACGAACCGAATCAGGAAAGCACTAAAGATTCAGTTCGCCTGCTTCCGGATAATCACGACGAGATCGTAAATCAACTAGCGTCCTCTTTAGGCCTGACTATGGTGGGATGGATATATACGGACTTACTGCCCGAAGATGTTAAGAAGGGAACGGTGAAGCATACTAGAAGCGTGTCCACGCATTTTCTGTCGGCACAAGAGTGTATAATGGCCGGATATCTTCAGAATCAACATCCGAATCCTTGCAAGTACGCGTCTACTGGATACTTTGGATCGAAACTCGTGACTGTTATTGTAACAGGTATTTATATATTTTATAAAATATACTTGGGTTTTTGTGTAAACGTGTGACATGCGCAAGAAATTGTCCCTCATCTTTGTATACAGATCGAAACCGAATGATTGAATGCACAGTGGTTTCTGTAACTTATTTCACATAAATCCATTAAAAGTTTATTGACTTTGTAGTATTAATATTTAAGTTGTTTCTCACAATTTCTCATCATTCTATTATCGTTTACATATTTACATCTTTTACGTTAGTTTATATTTCTTCTTTAAGGCGATAAAACAAACCAAGTCCACATGGAAGGCTATCAAGTGTCAAATCAGTGCATGGCTCTAGTTAGGGATAACTGTTTGGTGCCAACGAAGGACGCTCCTGAGTTGGGATACATTCGCGAATCATCTGACAAGCAATACGTACCAGACGTGTATTACAAGGTAAGTGTTACAATCTACACCATAGGCAATACTAACATAAACAGAGAGAGCAACAATTCCCGAAAATCACCTGACTAAAAATGTAGAGAATTAACAATGATCAGTTGGTAACATTGCTTGCATTACTGACTTGAATTTGCCGTTCCGAATTCTGGAAAGAAACAAAAGATAGGTGACAAGTGACATGCGCAAAGTATGCCAATCAAATTATTATTGCGGAATCAACTTTAAAACATAAAATTACAAAGTCGATGGTCATGTGGTCTTGGAAAGTGTTCCTAGCTCTGTACATAGATTGGGCAGCACCCATGCGCGAATATTAGACTCTTTAGGACCCACCATTTTGAACAATAGTACACGAATAGGCAATTAAATTATATTTAGCAACTGATTTAGGAAAGTAAAATATTGTTGATATAAGTACATGTACATTTTAAATCATATTTAAAATAATATGAAGAAACACTCGGAAAATTTTTAATTCTATGCCGTTGTGTGATGAACTATAACAACAGCTACTGTCAGCGAGTCCAAATAATTTTTTGGGCACAGTATTAACGTTGGTTAATTTAAACACGGTATCTTTACAAACACTGTTTTTGCAAATAGTGACAGTATGAGTTCAACTTCGTAAAGTTCTGCCCCCATTTTTTATAGGTTAAGTGCACGTAAATGTTTGTTTATGAGAAGTCAAATCACAAAATTTATAGGATTACTTTGTTTGCAATCACGATTAAAATTTCCGTAGTGGCCTTAATCAATAATCGTGTTTACGTGATTGCTAATCATTGTTATAAACGAAAGCAGCTATCACTTACCTTTCTCGGATTGCGCCAGTGGCGGCTCAAAGATGGTGTATCAAAATAAATATGATGATGAATAAATATAATTTATATTTTTATATTTATTTCATTTGATTTTGATGTCAAATATTTTTGAACATCAAGTTTTTTACCTGCTCTCCATGATTTAAAAATTAACAGATTAAAGCTGATAACTTCAAATCATTATCCTATAATCAGGACACAAATAATGTTATTAAAAAACACCTATGTTTAGACTTGATTCGAATAATTATAATCTCTAACCGCTCTAACCTCAAATTTAATTTGTTTCTAATTTTTTATGGAAGTGTAGTTGTGTGTAAAGCAATAGCAAATATATTGATATACTCCGCCAGGGACGTAGCTACCTATAAATAAAACATGTAGCGGTTCTTGTTAATTTACATCATAAAAACACTTGTATTGCAAAGCTTTATTGTTACAAAAAATGTTTTATATTTACTTATTTATTTACTCTGCAAGTCAGTGCAATTGAATGCAAGTCGATCCTCAACATTGCTCATTTTCCACAACTACTTGAAAAAAAACGTGTGTTTACATGAGCCACATAACCTCAAAATCAAAACGTAGATAGAAACCAAACACGAATGCGTTATCGAATCTCGTAAAATCATTGATTCAGATGGGTAAGGGGATTACTGATCAGGATCAGTTTAAACAAAACACCCTAAATATTCCGGTCAAGTAGTAATGTAAATCAATACTAGGATTACTAAAAATTTATTACTGTTTCAATGAAAAACAGGTACTGTTGCATGCAATTAAAATAAATTGCGGGCAAGTGTGAAGGCCTGTACATCAATTTGTATAGAGCCGAATACAACAGCTTTTTTGTACTAATTAATAATTTTTATGTACGATTTTAAATCGCAAATAGGTCATCATTATAGAAAGCTATTCTAATTTATAGAAGTATGGGCACCAGTAGACATAAACATTGTACGTTTATTATTATTATCATTATTAAAAATAAATAAATGATGTCTCAAAATTTTCATTTTCTTTAATTATTTTTGGAAGGGCAGTACCTACCCTGCCACCCCCGGCGAACCGCCACTGTATAAAAGGTCGAGAAATTGAGCGTTCGTACAAACTTCAAATGGAACGCTTTGGTCGCGTGTATATTTGGTTGCCGACTACGAAATTGTGATTATATTGCGATAATATTTCCGAACCCTGCCTACTTGCTAATCACGAATGCAGGGAAATATTGGGAATAACATGACTTTAGACGCTTGCATATGCAGCTATGATCAAAAGAACAAAAATTACTGTGTCTACAATTTTAATAACTGAAGAAATTATGTGCTCTCTTAAATTTTATGATTGAATTATCAACTAACTTTCTTTAAAAAAACTACGTATCCTATAAACATAGACAGTAATCTTGAGAATTAAAAACGCTAACCACAAATTTACATACCACACAGATGCAAAGATTTGTGTCTGTACTTCTGTTCTAGAAAAATTCGGACTTTTAACCATTCTTTCGATGGTTTTTTTAGCAGAAAATTAATTAAAAGTATACAACTTAGATAAACCAGTAATTGTAGTTGCGTCATCAAATCTGTAATAATATTTGTAAACCATCAACAACATGTAGCAACTCAGTACAAATTTCGGCCTGCACAATCCGGCACGCATCGAAATATCTGCAACCAACATTACACTTGCAACGTCATACATAACTGAGTTGTTTGTTTTTTTTCAAATTAAGTACAAAAATATTGATAATTTTATCAACAAACTTATATTTTTGTTTGATAATAAGTATTAAAATAGGAGTTTAATTAACATTGACGAGTAAACAGCGTAAATTATATTGTTTTTTCTTACTACAAATCTAAGTGAAAGGAACTGAGACCCACTGATATTCACATACGGAAACAGAATTTTTAAAAATCCTTGCCTATTATAAAAATACTCTGAGCTTGGATTTAGAACCTCTAGGTGTATTCCTGCAATAATAAGTTTCTAAACGATATTTTTGCAAAATAAAATTCCATACCGAAGAAAAAGAGAAACTGTACAACGATAGTAACAAAGATAAACAGCACTGAGAGGTTAATAATGACGCAACCACAGAATATTCAGCGGCTAGTACAATGAGTCATCGAATTTCTTTGTCTATTATTGAACAATAGAGATGCTGAAATATTATGCAATGCAATAAAACATCAATAAAAAAACTTCCTTCTCTTTATTGAAAGTAGCTTGCGATTGTTGCGACGTTATTTCGGCTAGCGCTATTTTTTTTTTGAGATGTATGAGATTCGAATGAAATACATATCATTGGTTAGCAGACGATTGTAGCAACATTAATAATGTACACTTGAACGTTGTTATTCCTACTGTCAAATATAAATAAAAAAAGTTCAAGGTAATTTTCCTAAAGTTTATCTTTGCTTGTTAATTAAATTTTATTTACACCTCTCATATTTGCATTCATTTTAAACATTAATATTGTTATGGTTGAGAGATATCTGGAGTTTTGTTTCCTTTACCTATTTCTTTCTCTGGTAGTTCTATTTTTCAAAAAAAAATTAATGAAAAATTATATAAAGAAAAGTATAAGCGAATTTATACTAATATTCAATCATTTTTCATTTGTAATTTCCATAATAATTAAAAACCAATTACTATTAAGGATATGAGTGATATAGATTGCATAACAATCACGTTATCGAAGTACATACGAATCATGTTTTAGTGATAGACCTTTCTCCAGAAGGACACCATATCGAATTTACTAAAAGATAGAAACAAAAATGATACACTCCCCAATGTGGGGTATGTATCTTTGTCTATGGTGAGAACGTCTTTATCTAACAGCGGTTTTACTGTTTCGTATTCCATTTAGGAGATTTTAACTACTCTGACTGTCATCAGTGTTTGTTAAGCAGTTTGCTAAACAGGGCTCACAACTATTTCACCTGATTCCCACACGCTGCGCGCGCAGTCCCGGTAAAATGATAAAGGTCTATTTCATACTTGCAAAGTGATCAGTGCCGTAGTATGACGTATCAATTTGTTATGTAGTTTTAACTGAGATAACTTGTTTCTCGTAACTAACATATAATCATTTCTAATGCCGTTTTTACTAGGTTTACCTAGATTTTGTCAATCCGCCACATATTTTACAAAGAAAAATATATAATTAGTACCACGTAATTAATAACTCATTGAAATAAACTGTGAGATAAAAATAACATGATTAGAAATACGACAAATTTAAGTATCATTAGAGGTGCTCGATTTGCGCCAACAGCCAGTGGCGGACGCATACAACTTTACACATAAGATAAATGGTCAGAAATAAATTAACTCAAACACTTACCGTATTAAGAGTGTTCTGTGAGATCACAAAGTGAATAACTCCGATTTAATTCTTCTTTCAACATGTTCACGAGCAGATGAAACAAATCTTGCCCTACTTGGTAATTTGCAGTCCGAATATTTATTTCAAAAGATTTACATAAAATAAAGATAACACATACATTAAATTTAAATTATTCAGTGTCGTATGCGACTTTTTTTTTTTGAAGAACGCTGTTTGCTATTTATATGACGTTGACCATCCCTTTTTGACCAACACATTAAAGGGATATTACAAAGTATACATTGAATTTTAACACCATCACAATTTAGGTCCGGCATTTCTGCTATAAAGTGTAACTTTGTCCAACTTTGGTCGTTTTCGCGACATAGGCAACATTTTTAAAACAAACGTAGAACCACGAAATAGTATTTACGTGTTACGCTGGCCACCTAGATTTAAGTTGGTTTCGTTGATTCTGTATACTTGTTTGGAAGCTGTCAAAAGTCAAATTAAGGCTACGGTATGAGTGATCAGACTAACGTAGTCGGGTTTGCACAAAATTTCGTTTACTTAATCAGTCGTATAGTGCCCAACGTGGTTGGGCACGGCTACCGCAGCATAACCATAACCTTAAAAAAATCAACTTAAACTGTGTCCACTATTTTTTTGCATTAACAAGAAAGATTTCCGCTGCAGAACGTCAGAAAAAAATTATGTGCGATTATAGCACAAACATAATCAACTGAGAATATTGTACACTGCGAATCAACTTGCACTAAACAATGTTATGTACCATGAATTAAATAGAAGAGTGTCTTATACTTGTTAATTCAACATGGAATATTATTTCCGAATTATGTGATTGTAAATAATTCAAAATCCATGTTATAATTATTCCTATAATCTTGCTTATATGTCCGATGATTGTAGCGATTCTAACCTAACCCTACTTGTCTAACTACATTCATTACATTGCCGTTTAATTAACGGCTTTAACCGATGTGGGCATGATTTGAAATGTCACCAATTTGCCTCGTTAGCTGATTGGTCAATCCGTCTGTTTAACTATTTTAATGAAGTAGGTTAGGTATAGGATACGGTGGCTTAAAATAAATTTAAGTTAAAAAATACCCCTTACCACCTTGTTGAGT
>JARFOC010001350.1:314447-331984 GCA_031763485.1 Osmoderma eremita
AGTTGCCGAAATGCGTATTCAGAGTTCTTTACTCAACAAGGTGGTAAGGGGTATTTTTTAACTTAAATTTATTTTAATGAACGCACCCTAAATAAAATATGGAAAATAACCCAAATAAAATTGTTTCTTGACAGATCGAATGAATCATAACGCCAACTTATAAATACTATATTTCCTAAACTTATGCCCGGTTTCTGAAACGTAACAACAGCAGTTATCTGTTCGATATTTGGCCGCTTTATACGTAAAACGCCTAATATCGAACAGATAACTGCTGTTTTTCATTTCAGCCATCTAGCAACGTTAACTACGATCTCCATAAGAGCAATACTCCTGAAGCACCGCCTCCTGATATAATATAGACTTCTCCGATCTTGCGTATCTTTAGTTCATGGCATTATTTCTGTTTCATAGGGAGCGCCACTTTACGGAGCTTTTGGGTAATATACGTTAGTTGTGTTTAAATTCCGTTCCATGGTTTTATATGGAAAGCTGCCGCCACTGTCTTCTCGTTTTATGTTATCTTAACTGCAAGTATATCATTACCTCTTCTATAGGCAATGATACACAGTTAAGATGGCATAAATCGGGAAGACTTTGGCGCCAGCGCTCTGAAGTAAACTTTACATACACTATATAAGTTTATTTTTCTGATAGATTCTTAACAAAGTGCTTTTAGAACGTCTTTTTATTACAAATACAGTATTATTTTTCTATTTTACGGGCAAAATGTACCACGTGTTTACAATATTTTTAAGATAGATTTCATATCAGATAAGGTAGATTTTGGTGGCATTCTTAACATTACTATGTTAATAAGATTATAAGTTTGAGGCGATTATTAGCATTATTTTATCTTACACTTGCTTGAAATTTATTAATGTCGTCACAGCAAATTAACTTATTATTTCTTCTATCAATATTAGTGCAAATTTAGACATACATTGTGATTTTTTATGCATAGCTAATAAAATACATTTTTGTATTATGCAATTTTATTATCATTTGCTGTGGGTCAGCGCTCTTATCTCAGTCCTCTACCGATTTTATTTCGTGAACAAAAAAAAATGTAGCGATCACGTAACTTTAATCGTGATAAGAAGGCTGGTTTGAATGAAAGGACACAATGCATTTTCGCAAGAAACGTATATTTTCTAACGTCTACACATATACAAAAATAGTCAATTTATATTCCAAGATATCGTCACACGGTTAATTTTTTTTGCTTTCGTCTCTCTACAGCGCAAGTACAGGAAAAGTAATTCGTTGTGTGTCTATAATTTTCCTGGATTATTAGTTATATTTATACGGATGGTGTTACCAGTATTATTGGTTTTTTACCAGTTTGGAAAGTATGGTATGGGAAAAAATCTTCTTAGAGTAATAAATACTATGTACGGGTGGGTGTTGCTTTTAAAATGTTACAAATACACTTATTGTTTTTTGACGTTAATGGTATAACACTAGCTTGGGGTACGATTCGCGTCTCCTCAAAATTGAGCGATTTACGGAATACCATTTACGGCATATCGCGCAGGCGCAGCGGTTTTGCAACGATACAACTATCCAAATGAGCATCAAACGGCTGATAAAATTTCACCCTAATTTTAGTCGATTTAAGTCACCCTAACAACACGCTACTAACGCTGCAATATGATCGAACTGACGGTATATTACTAATGTATACCACGCACTGTCACCACTCAGTTTTGAGAAGACGTGTTTCGATTTTGGTTGTGTTTAAAGGGGGATAAAGGGTTCTATACGTATATGAAAGCGATGTCTGGACCGATTAACTTTTGTCGATGTAAACTAATACGATAAACACGCCACATCCAGATGAATTTTAATACATAATTCCAGTTATCGGGGACACAACTTACAATGTAAAAATCTTGTCAGGTGCAGACCCGACTTGGCGTTAAAATCGTCATCTCTCTTATACGAACGTATGTGACTGTTGCGTAGTTAATAATGAATTATGAACTAATAAAATATATAATATTCAATAATAATATTTCTCCATTATTCTTTTCGTTCTCTTAAAAACTATAATTGTCCGTTCTACAATAGTATAATAAAATAAAACAGAAAATGTTAAATAGACGATCCGTTGGATTTTTTTACGCACAACCAGTTGCTTAGCCTCATAACTATTTTTTAAGGAAAAAAAACGTTTATAAAATTTTAATTAATCAGTCATATCAGGATCGTAAAATATAGTAACAAAATAATAATAAAACAACAAAATATAAACGGACTCTTCTGCTTTGGTAGTATAAAATTGAAAATTAAAAGGAAAATTTTTGAATAATTTTTTGAGAATCAGAAACTTCACAAACGAGTTCTTACCTTTCCTAACTAATTTGCACATTACAAGACTAGCGCTATAGGAAAATCTGTAGAAATATATTAATATAATGCTTAAATATAGCTCTTGCAATTAAACAACCGACATTTAACATTTCGTTTTTCCATGACATGGTTGCCACGCATATCATATGGTTTGACAGATATATAGATAGGTTATGGTTAAAAAATACGAAAACTATCAATACCAAATAGAACGTCAAAATCACAAATGTTACGTGCGTTGACAACTTACCTTATCTATCCAACTGGCAACGCTCTAATTAAAGAGATCCTACGCGGACGAAATATCATTAGATTTGACATTATTACCCATTTGCTAAATGTGAATTTGTGCTTGGTTGTGTTGGTATAATTTTAACATTATCCTGTCAAAAGTCGGCTGTTTCGTTCCGAGAGCTATACGCTTATAACTGATTTATAACCGAATATGACAAAAAAAAAAGAAACATTTGCCAGTCAATTCTGCTTCTAGATCGTCTTGTCTACTTACTATGTTAATATATTCCTGATTCACAAAATTATTGCCTTAAACAATACGTACAAGATAGAAAAAGAAACGGTAATAAAAAATACGTAATGATAATAATCGTAAGTAAATTTTATTTTCGTTTTTTCTTTAAATGCCACATATATCTTATCATAAGCAGATGCTGCAAAATAAAGTTCAATTAAAATGAGTTTCTTTAATTAGTTTAATTGAATTGTCGTCAATTCTGTATGTATTGAGTGATTTATTTCAAGTGAAGTGTGGTCGTATCATAAAATTCCCTAGTTCCGAGGATTTTTATGTTGAACAGATGATAATTTTTAGTGAGAATGGAATTTTTAAGACAAATATTCTACGTAAAATATTACTATAGTTTGTTTTTTTATTTGGAGGAGTGAACTCACTCCAATTGTGTGACGTGGCCCAATTAAATTTGTTATTTTTGAACCCGCATCACAATAAATAATAATGCAATTGAACGCCGACGCCATATTTGCTTAACAGCTGTTTAAGCTGTCAAACATCATGTCAAAACGACGTTGTAAACATAACCTCATTTATGGCTGCGTTGACAAATTCAAAGCAAGCTCGAAGTGAATAAAACAGATATCTGCTAGTGTAATGGGGAATCACTACTTTACTCCTCCGAATAATAAAACGAACTATATAACCTATTACAGTCGAATTAGTTCGCGCCGCCACGGCCATTTACTTCAGTCACGCCAACTTCAAAATTTTTAGACACTCGAGATTGAGTACTCTGTACATATGCTATAAATTAAATCTGTGTGAAAGAAATTTGAGTTTATTTCAACTGCCCTTTACTTTGGAACACCTGCACAATTACTTGCTTTACGATGAAATTTCTTATCAAAAATATTAATAAAAATACTGCACTTTCTACACAATTTGCTTTTGTAATCGTATATTCAAACAAAATGAAAACGTACATACTTTGAAAATTAAAACATTGTTGTAATATGATGCGCGCGCACTTGCACCAACATGTCGCTTTATCAAAAACAAACAAAAAAGTCCCGATATTATCATAATAAACTACATATAAATAACAATCATGGTGAAATAAAGCGTCCTGCATCTCTAATATGCGCCTAATCAATTATTAATTAGTAATAATTATTATAATTAAAAAAAAAACGATAGAAAAAATGGACATATTAAGCCCTACGGTGATTTTTATACGTCAATACGTCATGATCGATTTCAATTCTTGATTTTATGTTGTGTAATAGGCCTTTTTCTTCTTATTGTTACCGATCACAAAAAGAAAACACCGCTCTGACAATTAGAAATATATAACGTATGATACGATTAAATAAACTTAATTATAACTTAATTCATCAGGAAATATGCAGGGCCGTACCTAAACATCAGCAGGGTATAATACGCCCGCGTTTATCTATTAATTTTAAGGTATGTGTTACATAAATATTAACATCCCGTTTCTGTTGGTTAAGTACGACCACGTTTTGTCCAGCGTTTGTTCGGGACAAGAAAAAATACACAATAATAATCGTAATTATACAATATTAAACGTCATCAATCAGTTTCTTTTAAAAAAAAGTGTAGATTTATGTACATAAGATCGATCGTTTTTTTTGGGGAAGCGAAGGAAAACGGGATACGAAAAAAAAGGAAACCACGTCGTCTATTTTAATACAATTATAATATTAACACGTCTTTAAGTTATATTTTTATGGCATTTATAACATAATATTCGTGAGGACGAAAACGGAACGTTACGGGGGGCGAAAAAATCTACGAAAATACATAATAAAAGAAAAACGATAGGTCCGGGGTGTATATCATATTTTTCTCGCGTCTTCCCTTTATTTTTTTCCGATTATAACGAAGAGAAGCGGTTATTTTTATTGTTAACTTGTTTTTTCTCACTTTTTATATAATAATTTTCGAGCAATAATAACTTCGATTTTTCGCGCGCTATTTATTACTTGGTTTTCTCGCTAAAATCTGGAAAACTTCAACATCGACTATCACACATCGAAAAATAATTAATATTATTAACGTTATCGCGATCTTTTTATTCTGCCACTTTTTGATCCACGGTTGAAATATATATTTTTTTTTCTTTGTTAATTTAGTAAAAGTTAACAACATTAATTTTTCTTCTGTAAATATATTAGCCTCCTAATTTAAAAATATTTTCTTTCATCCGTTCCCAAAAAGACTTAATTAAATATATTCATATACATAGTTTTTTTTTTACTTTGAAAGTGCCGAAGTATACTAATAATTAAATAGTAAATAATTCTTTTTTTCCCCACTTTTTAAATATACGCTACCATTTATTATCATTACAACACGATACGAAAATATAGTCATTTCGATATTCGATAGGAGCTAAGACGGTTTTCACTTTTATTTCTTACGTGATTTTCATTCAGTATATTATTATCGTTATTATACACTACGCTCCAAAAAAAAAGCTACATATAGTTATTTTTATATATTTTCTTTGTACGGTTAATTTGTATCAAGCGAGACATATTTGTATCAATATATATTTTTCTCATCTTCGTAAAAAATGAGTAAAGGAGAACGTCACCAACGACCTAAATATATATTTCATTGCTTGAAAAGGAAAAATATTTTTTTTTGAAATCTCTAGCATTTCGAGTACCGGAAACTTTATACAATAACCGCATTTGTATTTATTCTTCTGTAGAAAATCTAAAGGCAAAAATTATATGAGTGCTCTTGAACTTCCGGAGTATGAGATCGAATATATTTGATTAGACGCTCGTAATCAACTAAATAAAATATATTTCATTCGTTTCTGTTCAATATTTCCGCGATTATCTTCGAGCCGACCGCATTTCTGCCCGTTCCATTATCGTATGAATCAAGCAATGAATGGCGATTGTCTGAACTAAAACATTCGGCAACCCGTCGTTGTGCCGATTTTAAAATTTCAACTTTTCCTCTACAAGTCTACTACGTACAATAATTATTAACGAGGTAACATCGACGTTTCATAAATTTGCGTATGTACAGCGTCCCATATAAACTTTTGCCTTATCTCCTACTGCACCGAAAAAACAACAAAAGGAGACGGATAGAAAAAGGTAAATACGAATCGTACTAAATCTACAACTTGCCGCATTTCGATATGAGAATGTTCTTCGTGGGTTTCCCAGCCGTGTCGCCGTACGCGCTGATCTTCTCGACCAATTCGAGACCCTCCACGACGTGTCCGAAAATTCCCGTGAATCCCCGCATCTCCTGCAATATGATACGGAATTGAGAGCCGACCATACCGAGGTTGTCGTGCCGTTTTTGCGTTCTGCGCATACCCACCGTACCCCTAACCGCCAACAGTTTCGTGTCGTCCGGCAGGAAGAACGAATCCTCGAAGATCGACCGTCCCCCTCTGCCGTTGTTCAATTCGAAATCGCCCGTGATCACGCTCTCGCCCTCCCAACACTGGAATATCGAGCAACCCTTGTAACCCATGCCCGCTTCGCCGGTCGTCAAGACTCCGAAATTTTTCGCCATTTTCGGCGCTACGTCCGCCCTAACCTCGATTAAGATACGGCCCAACATCGCTCCGTTTACTTCGATGTTAAAATAGTACACGGGACATATATTCGACGGATTTCGTACGATCGATTGCGGTGAATGTATCATATTAGGCATCAAAAGACTGTTCTCTTGGTAGACGTTTTTCGGGGGCGCAATTACGACGTGTGGGGGTGCGTGCGGGGCGACGTAACTAGGCGGTAGCGCCGGTATCGTATTGTGATTGTGATAGTCTAAGTTACCGTTAACCGTTTGTTTCGCGACCACGTGTCTGGAATACAATTGAGACATACAGTAATTAGCCAGGAAGAGTATAGGATTCTGTTGGGACGGCGGCAATATTCTAGAATTGCCAGGAAATGGCACCTCACCGCTCTGTATGTTATTCAGCGCCTGCTTCAACAGCTGAAAGTCGAAGATCACCGTCGAATTCTTGATCAGATCATCCAACTGACATTGGAGATACATATCCTGGTAGCGCACCTGCAGCCTTTGCTTCTCCATGTTCACGCTGTTATACAAACTGTGTACGTCAGATAAATTCTCGGCCATGGACAAATTCACCCTGAGCTTCGCTAGGACGTCTCGAGTCTCCGATAGCTCCACGTGCGACGTGTTATTAGTCAAATCGGCTTCGACGTGAGTCTTCAACGTGACGCACGCCTCCAGTATCTTAACGAGAAATTCGCGTTGCTGCATCGCCAGCCTTTGTATCTCGTTCAGCATCTTGTTGATGGAAGTCAGATCGATCTGAAGTTCGTTGACCAACTGTTCTTTAGCTTCGTTCTGCGATTTGATTTGGTGACTCGTGTGTTCGCTTGTCGTTGCGCACGCCCTGCACACCGCCGAACAACATGTGTGACACCAGAGGGCCAAAGGCATGGCGTGCGTGTGGCAGTTCTCGGAGATGACCTTCAGCGGTTTCGTGTCGGGCGGTTTCGGGCAACCGAGCTTCATTTGAGAAAAGTTTTTGGTCAAACAAAGAACCGGCAGATAAGTCGGTAGAGATTCGGGGCCGAGGTCGGCCATTTCCGTGAGCTTCCAGCAATGGATACAGTAGAGCTCGTGACCCTTGTTCAATGTGGTTTTCATGCATTGGAGGCAAAAGTAATGTTTGCACGATAGAAGTTTCGGGCTTTGGTCCGTGTCATTGAATTTTTTCTTACAATAACCGCATAACATCAACTCCTCGATTTCCGGATTTACCGATTCCATTTCTGTAAAAACAAAAACATAATACACATTTTCGAAAAGAATCACAATATGCAGAAAGGGCTTAGTTTATTTGCCACCACAAATTGATTCTATTGAAAATTCTTATACGACAATGTGCCTTAAAGAAATCTATCCATTTACCATTATAGATAGATTTGTCACTAAACCCAAATCTGTTGTTTGATAACGCTGAGTAATAACAATAATATTATTTGCACAAACATAAGTAATAAACAATCAGTTGCAATTCAAAGCACTTTAAGAGATTAATTGAATTACAATATATGTTCACAACAATTTAAAACTTAAAGTTGACAAAAGCGGTTGCATCAACACCGTCTTTACTGCAGGGCGAAATATATTTAAATTTGGAGTTTATTATAGAAGATAATTTATAGGAGAAGCCAAGCCCATGTAATATATAGAATATTTGGAAAATTAATATTATTGCAACTAAGGGTTGTTTACAATTGTAGGCATTTTGTACCCAAACTAAATAATTTCAATTATATCTCGAAACTACTTTCTTAGAACAATCCTTTTCTGGTAAAAACAAAAATATTTGAGCTATTTTGGAAACGTGGAAATAGAAAATAATGCAGTTATTGAGTTATTTTTTTAAATACAATCCTCTTAACCTTGGATCGTATCAATAATCCCGCGCATTATAATAACCATCCGCATAAGCGATTTTAAATCAGTTAAAATACTTTTTATTACAACAAACACTTCCTGCATATTGACTGAAATAAGTTTAAACTATAGAAATACTTGAAATTTTTCTGGGGACTAGGACCAAATAAACATTAAGCCTGATAAGAACGTTTTGAAGGGCATGACACACTTGTTGATATTCGTAGCAATCGAAACTCTAAAAATACCGTCAGTTTATTGATATTACGCGCTAGGAAATGCCGAAAGTATTTTAAAATGGCTATATACCTAGTTCAATCCTAAAAAAGCATTAAAATTCTGTTTTCGAAACGTCGATTAATCGATAAAGTCGATGATTGAAAGCAAAATAACGTAAATAATCGCACGATACGTGTTGTATTTCCTGTTTACATTTGATATTCTAGTTAATCTTCTGTTGCTTAAGCGGAGAAAACGCCAAATTTACAGCCATAATTTAACCTACAAATTGGTGTGCATTCAATACCTTGCATTAATCCCGCCTAATGGCGTTCATTAACTGATAAATCACAGACACAGATGTAATTGTGCATCCCAATCTTAGCGTAAAACTGGTGTTTTTCCGTGTAATTTACATTTCGAAACTCACGAATGTAACCCTTATTGTCGAAGTAGTCACAAGTAGCGTACCTCGTGAAAGTCGAACTACCATTTCCCTCGTAATCGGCTAGATTCAGAGGAAGCCGTCGGCGAAAAGAACTGAGAAATTACTTTGTCAACATACAACTACTGATAAGATATGGTGGACTATGGAGGCGTATTTTATAGGTATTATTCGGTATCGCATAACCCGAAAATAACGTTTGCCGCCAATTTTTCGAATAAGGTTCGATTGTTGTAACCGAACAAGTGTTCACTACTGCGTGGTTTGACAATTACCCAGAAAATAACAACATTACATGGAGGCGAAATACATCGAAAGCGAGATTAAAATAGCGTACGACGCTACAAACGCGATAACGTACATATCCACGTTACACAGACGTTAAGCGGGAAAAATAAGCAAATATAACAGAAAGCTTACCGTAATATACACGTTGTAACACAGCCTTAATAAATCCGATATACGATACGTAACGTTTTGGTCGTTAAAAACTTCGATTTTCGGCAACGGTTTTCGCGTTTTTGTACTATGTTGCGATTCTTACGAATACGGTAAACGAAAGTTTAACTAATTGAGATTTATATTACATAATTATTTGGTGCCGACAGGATCGGCGGCTTTACGAAAAACTTAAAATTATTGTGGCCGCTACACGATGTGCCACATCATGTTGACGACTATTCGACACTCGCGCGAAGTTGGCGCAGGCCCGTTCCCACTTTTCTGGACGTCGCTAATGTCATTCGTCTAAGGCTAGGCGCTAATTTCAAATAATGATCAATATATGAACCTACACATTTTACTATGAATTATTTGAAAATTCAATATGAAATCGTTCAAACATTGATACCTAAAATTATTAATCAGTTATTTTTAATAACATTGTGGTATATTCAGGTTCAATCAATATTTATTTAAGTAATTACCATAATAAAAACTTAATGCATATTCAACAGGGAGTAGCAAAAAAGCTATCTTTAAGATATTTTAAATACAATTTCTAGGGTGGTGTTCTTGATTTTTCGCCAAAGTAATTATACGAAAAATCCTCCTGTTGGTTAAAAATGGGGAGCGCGTATATTTTTTTGCATGAATGCTTAGATACGAAAGGCCTAGATCGGAAATATTTTAAAGCTGGTTACGTGGTAGGCCTACGTTTGTTTAGCTCTCTTTTTCAGACTGAACGGGGCTACTCTTTGTATTGAAATATTTATTTATTTTTAGCCACAATGAACTCCCGAGCGTATTTATACACGCCATATGAAATGAACTGATGCCATCCAAGAATTTTCGTTTTTTGGACTAATATTTCGTAATATCATTAAAATTGAATATTGTATTCCACTTTATCCATTATGTTACATATTTTATTCTCGACAAACTATCTTTAAACAAATCAAAAATATGTATACGTGCTTTTAGTTTTTCCAAGTATGTAATGTAAGAATATATAAAATATGCATTTCTAATATCATTTGTTTATCAAATGTTACACCTAAATTAATTTATGCATATATTCTTATTTATTGCTAATCTAAAGTGGATGTTTACTTTGTAGTATTTCAGTTCGACTTTTTATTAACGTTCCTTTATGGTTACCTCATACTGTTTAGCATAAAATCAAACAAATCGAGTACACCCACATTTTTATAATACACTCTAGCAAATTTTGGCAAGCCAAAAAGGATTAAGGAGACTGACTCACTACGTGACATACCTATTGATTAGATTCACAGATATAAGTTTCTGTACCAGATAATAAATCAAGGCTGCCTCACATTATATTTTTTATTACAAACATAACTTTTGAAGCTATACAAGTAATTCCAGTGTTAACGAAACTCTTAGAAAATGTGTTTTATAATGCAATATTAGAAAAATGAAAGGTCAACAACAAATCCCGTTTAATGTAGAGAATATGTGCAGTGGGTTGCATGCAGTGTCAAGTTGATTGAATGAAAATACATAAAAGTAAAAGATACCGTATGTCCAATCGAACATTACGAATGGAAGTGTAGTAAAGTAAAATTTTACAAAATTATGCAATCCAACGCGTCTTTCACCACTCATTTAAATTATATGAATTGGCAATACACGCGCTGATGTTGCCTGAGTAGATTATGTTTTATTAGCAGTTCCCCGTAGAGGGCGCTTTTGCTACTTGCTTCTATATTTACATAAATAAAGTTTACTATAACATTAACTAAGAACAGCGTATATTAAACCCATCCAATTACTAAATAATTCAAATTCCTCTATTTGCCTTCTAGGAGAAGGATAGCTACGGCAACGAAGTTTCTCGTTTAGCTAGACCATTGCCAGTAGAATATCTCTTACTGGACGTTCCAGCATCAACTCCATTAACTCCATCGTACACATTCAACTGGGACACCACGAAGAAATCCTTCCCGATAGAGAACAGGCTGGTCGATGGCCACATACAAGATTTCAACGCGCTTTCCACTTACTTGGCTCAATTCTCGCCCAACGAATTCTTGACGGCGATTAGCGATTTTCATTTGTTGCTATACATAGCCACGATGGATATGTTACCGATGCGGGAATACATGGGACCTTTATTGGAGGCAATTAAGAATAAGAATACAGAGGCGGCGCAGGAATGGTCCAGGTCGGAACATTGGGCCACTGTAGAGCAGCTAATTGCCGCTAGCTCCCCACCACCATCTCGGTGAGTTTGTATTTATTATTTGAAGCAATTTCTTAGGCTGGTATTTATAATCCGTGCTCAAGGCAGTGCTCACTAACGCGTACTTCAGCATGAGCATCGCCTTGAGCACGCACTATCAATGCCAGGCTGAGAGTCTTGCATATGATGGGGCAAGCTGGGGTTCGAAACTCTACGCGATATAACGATGAGCGTTATTTTTCAGACCTGGAAGCGTGGCTGCTGGCAGCATATCAGTGGGTACAGGATCTCAAGGCGAAACTCAATGGACCTGTCCATTTTGCACGTATTTAAATCCGGTAGACGTTCAATCTTGCGAAATTTGCAATTTACCGCGATCAGTGCAGCATTGAGGTAAATATTACAACATGCGAAATACAAAATCACTACAAAATCTTTGTAAAATAATCAGTGGAGGTTAATTAAAAATTGATTTCTTTTATAGATATACTGTGTAGTGAATTCACGCAAGTTGCAAACGGAAGAAGGAAACTTGTGATTAAAAATTTTTCTACTTACATTAACAATGAAAAAAAGGAAAAAGAATTTAGTGTTGTAGAAAATTTGTAAACCATGTATTACTCACCCCTCGCAGATTTTTCCATTTTCTATCTGTCGATCTGCCTTTTCAGTTCACCTCCGCCATATTTTCTCTTCGGTTAATTCTATCCTGATGATATGGTTTTTTCAAAGAGTAATCAAGTCTCTTATTGATTTTAAAATGGTTCCTTGCGGGATCTTTTAAAATAATGTCTCTGGTCTCCTTGTTTTGTGTCTCTTTTATTCTGTTTGGTTATAATATGCCGTACCCTATTTTGATAAAATAAAGTAATATGATTGTATGATTATTTTGATGCACATGTCTGGTTTTTGTACATGTAAAGCATGTTCTAAGTTATTTTGCCTTGTGTTGCTGGAAACAAATAAAGATTTTGAAATCATTGGATACTCGGCAAGAGCTTATTTCTGTATTGTCCCGCATATCATCCCAGGAAGAATTTAGAAATATCTCTTGCGCCCTAAATCCATTGCAGAAAACAAACACAATATTGATGCAATTATATATTTATTTAAAAACATGAGAACAAATTCAACCTACGTAAATACACGAATAACAGAATGATAACTGCCTGAAAAATTTTTATTTTATTTTGAACTTAATCTCTTGGTCGTCAAATCATCAAGCGCACAAATAATAGCAACAGGAACACTTTCTGTTGGTGACACTTCACCAATTAAACAAAGTAAGATAAGGGACAAGGCAGCCACAAGAAACATCACTTTTTTATCCATTATCCATTACAAGCACACAAATATAACACATGCTCTCTACATCTATGGCGGGATTTCTCTTATATATTTCCAATAGCTCCAAATTATTTTTACAACGTTACAGTATTTTTTGTTTTTTCCAATGTAACATCATTTTATTATTATGTACATGCGACACGGTGTCCGCAACAATTATACTAGGTACAGGTAAAAAATTTATATACATAAAAAGGAGACACTCACACTCCTTATGTCATATAATATAAAAAAATAAGGGCCGCAGTAATGAGTGGTGTCCTTTTATAAAGTATATTCGTAATGCTATTTTTTTTATAAATTATTACTACTTAATTGTTAAGACTATCGTTACAAAGAGCACATCTTTTTAAGCCCGATTAAATATACCTTAATCATTATAATTTTACAATAAATATGTCATATAGTCACTTATTCATAATGTAAGATAATTTATATCCAAGTGTTTTAAAAATAAAGTCAACCAAGATAATAAATAAATAAATGCACACTAGAAATACATTTTTCTTTATAATTGTTGATAACTGTTTTTCATATATTGTGCATTTTTCGTTAAAACATTCTTCCAACATATAAATTAACAACAATAGGCATCTTTTAGCGACGAACCAGGTTCTTATGAATTTGGAGGCGTCATTAACAGTAAGGCTCCCGAAAATGGAGTTTTCCTATATATATTAAGAGTTACTAGAATTGCTTAGTACACCAGCTTGCATCAACTACTTGGTGCCATCCAGTGGTTGCTTTTCTCATCGATGATTTCATATTGGCAAATCAGAAACAGTTGCTATCTTCAGCAGTAGATTTTTGATGTGTCACCAATTTACATCCTTTCATCCAACTTTGTTAATGTGTGTGAGAATAGATAGTGGGGGTAAACAGCTGGCAAGCCGGCAGAAAACAGTTTGTGAAACCTTAATATTGCCTTTTATGTTTAATAAGACATCTTACGGAACTGAAACGTGATTTTAGAATTTTACGAATGCGATTTTAAAGGTGTAAGGTTTCGTATACAATAGACGTTTTCCATTGTACCATTGGTTTTAACCAGGTATCATTCGGTTATAAACAATAATTTTCGAATGTGGTTTTTTTCTGACATCAGCGTTACAACCTGGTTGAACCAATTTGAACCAGAGTTGGAAGATGGGTTATAAACGGAAACGGTATCAACGATATACATAACTTCCGGTCAATGTTGTAATTGTTCGTTTTCACCATGCAAGTGCTCCATTTACAATTTTTTAAGCACAGGCAAAACGTCTAAACCGTTATTTGGAGAAAATTGAATATCATCCAACAGCATAATGGAAGATGCAAATATTTCTTTTCGATTCATTTGTAAAAAAAAGGAGAAAAAGTAGACAGCAAAAGCATAACAACAATTACATTAAACATTGTATACTAGGTTCGTACCTATTACACGTCATCGTTCGAACACATTGGTTAACCAATTGTGTGCAATTGAAAACGTCTAATGTTCACTTTAATATGTATAATCCGCTATTCACACTTAAGCAGACTTTACATTTATTTGCCTATAAATTGATCTATTAAGGGGGGCAATGAAATATTTAAAAACAAATCATTCCACCAAACCAACTGTTAACCTAAAATATTTTGTTGTGTTTATATAAGAATCATTGGCCATCACGCAATTATAATAGAGATGTGTTTGATTAACGTGATTATTTTTACTCCGACTACGGAAATTTTAATCTTACTTGCAAACCAAGTGGTCCTATAATTTTTGTGATTTGTCTGCTGATACTAATACACTTAACCTATTTTTTGGTACTCTTGATTTGTGTTTACATAATCATGATTACTGTGATTAACATAAACGAAAGCAGCTGATTTGAACGTAGCTTGTTGGCGAATTTGGGAACGCGCTGTAACTAAATGTGGTTATATATAATATGATTAACACGTCGTTTTGAATGTTTAACAGCTGAAACAGGTGTTAAACCAATATTGCGGCGGTGGAGTCAAAAATATCAAATTTTATTTAAAAAAAAAAGCCGTGTATAAATCCTTGTGCCGGCTGTTGTAACAACACACTATTTTAGATGTTATGTTTAGATCAGGAGAAATAATGAACAGCGAGAAACTTTTATTGAATATTAGCCAATGACAGGACAATAATTTTGCTACCAAATATCCTATTGTAACATTTTAATTTTATGCAATACACATTTCTCCAATAGGTTAGCTCAAATTATATTTTAAAATAACAGTTATGGTACCAGGTATTATTTAAAATTTCCAATTATGTTATGAAAACATGCTTATTTAATTGTCATGTTTATTTAATGACAAATAACCATAACCTAAAAAAAAAGTGTGTTCGCGTGTAGACCCAAAGAAGTTGGAATATGCGCAAATTACTAACGAACTTCTTCCAGCCATCATGCAATGGTCCGTAGAACCGCGTTTCAAATTAAGTCATTGGCTCCATTGCGAAAAAGGAAAGTTCCATAAAAACAGGTGCCGCGTTCGTCGTTAAAAGATGTCTTTATAATTTACAGCATTACTAAATGCATATATATGATGGGGGTAAATTTTAACTTTTATTTGCTATGTTTTTTAATTACCATTGTACTCGCATCAATAATTTCTATTGCCAAATCGCCAATGTCATTAGACAATGAAGCGTTTAATTAATCTATATTTAAAATAAAAGCTATTCATAGTAAGATTAAAACTTTTACACGGACAGCCAAAAAGATTCGGATACTCGTTGCTACGAATTTTACAATTGTTTTCTGTTGATTTATCGTTTTATCAATTTTTCTGATCAATAGTTAATAGTCCTAAAATTGTAAAAATGACGTCATTTGTGTAGAGTAATTTCAATTTAAGAAACACATTACGTCATCGTAGAAAACATGAAAGTAAGGTCATCAGCGCGAAGGTGATTTAAGCTGATAAAAGGTGCAGCGGTAAAATAACTAACTCTATGAACGAACTATGAAAAATGTCTTGAAAAACACACTTACTGATATAAATTGGATGATAATAAGAAATAACACAAAACGTGGTAAAAATTCGACCGACTTAAATTCGGATGCGGACGCTATTTTGGATTTTGACAGATAATTGGGCGGACGCCGCGGCACTCAAAACTTAGGGACTCCTCAATAAGACTCATCCTACGATTCTAGGGCGGATATGACGTAATATGTATTTCTTATAGTGAAACTACTCTAGCAACATTCCATCATTCAAACGATGTTATTAAAAATTGCTGCCAACTTTTGTAATCATTATGGCTTTCCTTTTTGTTATAAAAAAATACGTCAATTATTGATAATATATAAATACGAAATAAATAGCTTTAGTTTAAAACGCATTCTTTAATGCTATATTATATTAGAAAAGAAAACATTTTGCTAAGATGCAGATACACTAATATTTCTTATCTAAAAAACTTCGGCTTGTTTCCCGAATTTCTGCCATGATCGTCTATTTCCACTCAAATCCCAATCGCGGTTGTAACATAAAAAAAACTGTAACTTTGAAGTACAGCTTCTTCAATGTTTGAATTCAAGGTTTGAAATCTTTTTTTTAAATAACTTGGAATTATATTGGAATTGAAGTTTCAGGATTGAGTTTGTGTTCTTTCGATCATTATCCCTATTATATAAGTTCTTATATAATAAACATCATTTATAATAGATTGAATTTAACTTGGAGTGGTAGACAGTACAACAAACGCAGTACCAATAAAAATAGATTTACACCGACTTAGACTGTATCAACAATCTTATATTGGCATCACTGAGATGAATGCACATTAACGATGCCCACATTTGAGTGAAATAAATTTAAATATCTGATGATATTAAAACGATGGGTTTAGTTGGATCTACAACTTGGACCCGGTTTTTCAATATCGCTTTAAACCTATTTTTAGTTCAGAGTGTATTTGAGTTTAGGTTCGGGTATGAACTTAAAATTAGGTTCAACTTAAGCCGAACAAAATACTGAGTTCAGCGAGTGATTCAGTTTTGTCAAGAGTGTTACATGAAAAATACATAACATTACCGATATGATATGTGACACATAACCTTTAAAATCTCTCGTGTAACAATTTTTGCATAACAATAAATTTCATTGAATCGTCTGATTATGCAGATTGAATCTAATAATTTTAGTTTGGCTGAACTAGTTCAAGATAGGTACTACGAAATCGCAACATTGTTCACGGTTCAAGTTCATTGTTCTGTTGAGACAATACTCGAACCAACACTGAAAAATGGAGCATTGACTATTTTGTACTTAAGTTTTGACAACACCACTTGTCAAACGTGGGAAGGGCGGATTCAAACAAGGGGTTTAAAGATGATTGTAATCAAGATATAAAGGCGCGAAATTTGAAATTTTGATTGGAATTTTTTTTTAATGCTATTATATGATTGGCTGTATTTTATTACAATTTCTATTGGTAACAATATTTTGCGTTACTTAGGAATATTTAATACAACAGTGGATCATCGGTTACCTGATAATTATTATTTTTTCATCACATCTTTAGCTGCTTTCGTTTATACCAATGATTAGTAATCACGTAAACAGGATTATAAAAGAGCGCGTTCGATTAACGTGAT
>JARFOC010001350.1:332084-363401 GCA_031763485.1 Osmoderma eremita
AATCACAATTGGTAGTCTTGATTCGTGTTTATATGATCATGATTACTGTGATTAACATGAACGAAAGCAGCTTTTATATTTTTTTGGGTTTTATATTTTTTATATTTTATTAAGTTGCATACAAAATGAAAGAGTAGCTTTGTTAATCTCTTTTATGTGCGTAAACTGATTTTTATATTTGAGATCACACCAATGAGATACCATTACGATTAATATTAAAATTATTTTCCATCTCAATCTTGAAACTTTTTATGCATTGCTGGCTGTGTTATTAAACTGTCGTTGCAAGAGGCAAGCAAATATACTAGGAAACATACTTCCATTTATCTTCGTTAAACGCACACACATACAGGATAAATGAGGCGGGGGCAATGATGTATTGCACGCACAACCAAAATATCAGCGTTGAGTTAAGGTAATATTACATTCCTCGTCAAAATTAAAATACAGAACTAAAGTAGCAATTATTCTAATTCCATTAAAGACTAATACGAAATGCCTTGCATCGGAGCTGTTCTATTTGTTAGAAGAAAAAATAAAACATGTGGTTGAAATTAAATTCTATACATATATTTTCTGAGACCATACACAATGTAAACTTATTGCACGAAAATGTTTAAAAATAGATTAATCTATACTTTCTCGTTTCAATAAAATATATTGATATGTTCGCAAATCTACTAATTTTAAAATTCATTTGATTTTTATTTTGTTTATTTTTCGTACATTTTTTTATTTCTTTTGTTCACAACTTAAATGTCATTCGGGCATTTCCAGTAACAATGCACACACAAAATAAGGAAGGTAATAATAGGATCATCTAAACTTTGATATCCATCACGGGCATCATGAATTCTCTTTTATTACACTCCTAATTGTCATTACTTCTTAAAATAATACTGCAATATATTAAATCGGGATGTGAAAATAACGTTAAGAGAATAAACAGAACGCCCAGTATGAAATGCTCTCACGACCACAACATAATCAAGATTAACAGTAAAAAATACTTATACATATAATTTTTTAAATAAAAATATTCCTTCTGAATTGAAATGCTACTTATTTCAAAATTAAAATTGGTGATGGTACGTACGATAGATAGAACTTTCAGTTATTTTTTTGCATTTTTTCTTTTTAATTTATTTTTAAAACCATACTTCATTCTTCTAAATTAAGTAAATAGAAAATGAGTTTCTCACTGATCCTCACAAACATGTGTATTAGCAATACCGTTCCGAACATTAGCTGGTATCTGGCGTGCGGGTCTTCTCTGGCTAGAATGTTGCCCAGACGTAAGGCCACGTCCAAGCCTCAGTCGGTTTTTTGCGTAAGCGGTGGGTATTCTTGGTCGTCGTTAAACTGGAAGCCTCCCTTAGGCGGTGATTCGGTAGCTGACGCCATCTCACGAAATTTTTCCGAATCTAAGCAGCGATAAAAATGTATTAATTACCTAGGCAATCCTCGTTTCATGGTAGAGAAAAGAAGGGAAATAACTGACGCTTATGTAGGCAATACTAAGGTTTTTGGGAGGCATTATTATGATGTATTAGATAGAAAAGTACGGATGCAAACAGCATAGCTTTGCTACAAGGTTCGTTTTATAAAATGAAAATTAAACTGCAAATAAAGCTAGCTTGTTATGGATAATATAAGCGATGCCCAAGCATATAGCGTCAGAGTGTATAATTGTTGTTTGTATTGTATACGTATGTGAATAGAATTTATCATTGTTTATACATTTCCCGTAATATAAATACAGGTGATCGTCACTTAACGACCTATACTTTATTCACCGAACAGATGGAGTATAAAAAATGCGTGATACGAAAACTAAGATTTCTATTGATTGGTAAGAACTCCCGAAAAGTCCATTGCAAATGTTGTTCTAGAATTAAATTTCCGTTTGTTTCTTGCTAAAAACAAATATAACAATTTCACTGTCTAAACTAGAACAGAAAGATAATAACATAACCCCTTTATTCTTCTGCGGCGTCGTATATTTATTCATTTCAGTTTTGATCTCGTCTTTTTCCTCCATATTCGATATTTGTGTCTTGTTTAAGACTATTAGCACATAAAATATAACGGGCAAGGTAAAATAGTGTCATCTACTTTGTATTTATAATAAATGTACAATATACATAACGTTGAGTACGCTTTTTGGTGTTTTTTTTTGTAGTGTTGTAATTTTAAAGGTGGCCAATCATATACTTTTTGTTAGTCATTTTTTCATAGGTATAAACACATCCATAATTAAAACATCTGAATAAAATAAAACCTGTGATTTCTTTTTGTTACTGCACAAGTACTTTTTTAAATAACATATTTAACACCGTGTTACTAAGAAAAATTATATTCTTTTGAGCCGATCCCACTTCAATATTTTAATTTTCCACCTACGCCATCTTATAGATTATTATTTATTTGCTTCCCCTTAAAATAAAATGAGATTGCAATAGACAGCAAAAACATAAAATAAAAGTTTATTTTTCATTATGAAGACGATGTTTCCGAAATAGGTTAGAAATAGTCATAGCTTGATGGAAATAACTATTTTTGTTTTCCAGTGTAAAACCGGCTTTGTACGTGCACGATGCATGATCATCACGTGATCACTCCATTTGTTCGGTGAACAGAGAGTACTTAAGGATTATCAATTCCTATTAAATTTAAAACCGTAAACATATTAATGATGTGCAATATTGATACTTTAAGTATCTGATACTATACGATACTTTCGCGTTAGATATCAGTTACATTGTATAGGATACATTGTAGGTATCGAATATATTGTAGGTAAGTAAGTACCAGATATATAGCAAGGAATGCCCATATGCATAAAATTGTATCAGATAGATCCTATCGAGTCCAAGATCGTTACTTTTAACTTTATTGTACTAACTATAGTAGTAGGAATAGCTATTTAAAAAGGTATTTAATAGAAAAATATATAAAAGTGAGTGGTAAATGAAAATTAGATTCATTTCATTCTGTATGATCCTAGATTATGCGTTAGAACAAATAGCACCGAATATTCGACGTTAATGTATCACTGTAGTAGTAGAGTAACTGATATTTTTGTCGGTAAGTATGCGTCAGTATCACATAATACAAATGTGTCGGATAAATACTTTCTGCACATCACTAAGGGCCGGTTGTATCAACCAAGGTCGACGCTAGTTCAACGAATAAATTACGTTGCGTCAACTGAGTTCAGGATTAAACTAGGCGTCAAAATCTTCGTCAACTGAACGCCTGTTTTTGGCCGTTCAAGGCGGGTTCAAGCGTTAGACCTGCGCACAAGCGCTTCAGAGCACACAAGTTCTTTAACATATTACAAGTACCGTATTTATTCTAATTGGCGCCGCTATTGCAATAACCGTCGCATTCTAATAGACACCGCAAGAAAATATTGCCGAATGAAATAAACACCGCACTCTAATAAATGCCGCATCTTTATGCGAAGTGCGCACAATCAACCAAGTAGGTAGGGGAATCCCCGTTAACCACATTCAGATTGAATTCCGTATGTGGTACTAAAACGATGTCGTTTTGTATAACAACTAAGTTGCAATACAATTGTTTTGAGATGAATAGCAAAAGAATAAAAATGAGGATTTGGTTTGATTCGAAATAGATGGCCCAAATAATTATACGCTGCGGCGCCTATTAGAATAAATATGGTATTAGGGGTTAGGTACATAGTAAACGATATAATAGATCACAACTTGATTTGATTGTACACGATTTTCTAAACTGAGTATGTCAGGTTAGGAGAGAAATATCAGACGACGAAGATTTTTAAATGTAGTTGACATTGTAATACGGCCCAAATAGTGAATTTAGATAGAGACAGATTTAGGTCATCAAAACAAGTTGTAAGACAAATAATTAATGAAGTCATATATAACCATATATAACTCGCTAATACCGCAAGTTATAGCAGGTCCAGAGAGACTTTTTTGGTTTGCGATCTACCAAATATTTTTTTCATTATAGTTCGTGATCAAGCAAAATCTCACTCTGTATTAGTAGGGATCAACTTCAAACCGATCGATTGATTGCCCAAGCCTAAATACGCTACATTAGCCTCAGTTATGTTAATGTTGTAGTGTAGATGATGTAGTGATGATCATCCCATATATCTGCTAATAAATTATCGAGAAACGATATAAATAATGTACATATCTACCCTATGACAATGTTATCAATTAATAAATAATTTCCTCCTTCCTATTGGTACTTTAAATTTGTAATCAATTTTTAATTAATATCGTAAGCACATTGTTTGATTACAAATAATTCTAACATAATATTAACGCCCAAATATGAACTTGTGGTACAAGAAAAACAAAAAGTCTCAAAAAATAATTACTGTTTATCCTCCCAAGTTTCTTTTTATTGGAAGCTACCTAGTATTGTTTGCTTAATTTAGTATGTTTGAAGTATCAATGTAGTGGTGACATTGTAAGTTATTCTGAATGTATATCGGAAGCCAATCAAGAAAGTACTAATTAATTAACATTAATGTAACATTTTAAAACGCTTTTTTCAATAAAAGTTGGTAGTACAGCGAAAAACTAAAAATTAGTGTGAAATATTGTCAATTCATCATAGTATGATTCATTATTTTTGTTTCTACATGGTAATTTGAATTGTAAATTTCTGGTTTCTATAAGGTAATAATCGTTAATTATTCTATCGTTTATTATACGGTATGTGCCAAAATATACAGCACTGCATTTCGCCCCGGTCTTATGCGCATGTCTGCTCGTCGGGATATTATTGTATCAGCGTTGTGTTCGTAGAAGTGCAAAAAAAACATTATCCTGTGAGGTTGGAGTTGGAAATGGGTCTCACGGCGCAGAAAGTGTTTATTGTGAAGCATTATTTTTGCTCGTACGGAAATGGCTATTAGTATGGGCCGAGTTTGAAGTTAGTGGCGGAAAATAGCATGAATAATTTTATAAAGCGGCACCAATCAACGCCATTTATTCGGGAACTCAGAAGGTTTTGTCGTGGCAGGAACCGAGTGGAAAGACGGTGGTTTTAACAGGACGGGACGACCAGCCACACCACTCATCAGTCTCTAGCGGTGCTGCAGGAAACTTTTCTAGGACGAATCATATCCCGCGGGACTGATTTCAACTACCCATCACTTTCCCCTGGTCTTACACCACCGGACGTTAAAGGAGAAAGTGTTCAGCGGTACAGACCCACCCAGAACTGGGAATGCATTACGTGAGAAGATCGTCTTGGTTTTCAGGAATCTGCAACAACCTGTGTTCTCGAATATGTTTGAAAATCTGGGTGGCCGTTATTAACAGCGTCGACAGCGCAATGGCGTACATTTTGAACATGTATACTACGGAAGTGAAAATGTATAAGAAATAATTAATACAAACTCCATTCACGTTAAGGGAACAGTAGTGGGCGCTACGAACGCATCACACCGAAGCAATAGAGATATATTTGGAAATAGCGGCCAATTCAAATTTATTTCAATAGGAACACCTGATTAAAATAATAGATAATTATAGTTTACGCAAAATCATAAACTATAACGTGAATCGAGTTCTGACAAGAACAATTTTGGAGACAATATTTAAAATACAATAAAATGGAAAGTATAAGCAAACAACAATTTGATAGAAAATAGAAGACGAAAGCAGCGGAATCTGACTAAAATGTAACGTCTGAATTTGACAAATGACATTGCAGTAAACATAGAAATCGCAGTTATCAGTGATATTTCATTTTATCCAACATAAATTCACTGCGCGAAAATTATATCCTTTTCGTGTGCGCAAATCCATCTCGAATTTTAGCCAATAGTAAGCAGAGATATTTTCTCCCATCTTTTCCAACGGTGTTTTCTTAAAATAAATGGACTGTATGTATTGCTCCAGTACCGTATATTTTGGCGCATACTATACTTTAAATTATTATTTGGAATTCTAATCAGGCTACATATAGGCTGGGTGAAGAAAATTATATACTGTGACCATACAAAAAACCTTCTATAGTCACTGGATATAATCTTTTTTCATTATATAAAAAAATATATTCTCTGCAATTTTTACTTTTAAAGAAAGCAGCCTTTTTTTTAAATTGTCAAATTGAAAAGGGTCTATTAGAGAAGTAGACATTTTTGACAAACTAAAAACACTTTTGCATGGAAACTGTGGTTATTTTGAATTAAAATAACAAAAAAATAATTTTTCCAATTGGTACTGGTTACCTGGTCCTGTACATTTTTTATGTTTTGCTTTGTTATACTTTCTGAGCCACATAATAACTTGAAATACACATTAATTTTCCATATAAAAAGAAATAATATTAACATATCTCTGATCCACGCATCTTTATTTCTTATGGCATACTTACCACTGCTGGTAAATTGGTTGGTAGCCAAACCGACTTCTATATCTATAAGTAGGCTTGTAGCTACTACTTGGCATGTGATTCAAGTAACTTAAATTTCTACCTGTCAAATTAATGAATAAAACAAACTTATTATCAAGTGAGTAACTGTTATAAAAACATCTTTATTTATAGCAATGTTTGAAAATGAAATTTGGTTAGCGTCTAGAAAAATACAAATCTGTACTTACTACTATGACAAAAACTTACAATATACCCCACTACAGTATCTTCCATTACTTATTTAAAAAAATGTTATTTATATTATTAGTAATACATCACTATTTTATATATCCGGTGTTCCCGGTTAGTGTTGTATTTGATTGAAAAAATATTCTGATGAGTTTCTAATCCCTATGTCGTATTCACTAAAACAATTAAACTAGAAATATTATGGGTAAGCCAAAGAATTGATATGTGTTAAATGGTGAAACTAAAATTTTCAGTAATAAGATGCATGCAGTTCTACAAATAAATAAATAAGAAAAAAATGTTGTAAGATAACTTAAGAAAGGTTAAACCTAAGATCCTATGAAACATGCAATAATACGTTTGGACATCTAGTGCAGCCACTAAAATAAAATAGAAGTTTTTAACACTACCTGATTCTAGAATAAGACACTTTAGGCGTAAAAAATATTGAGAATAGGAAATTTATAATTCTGCACCACCCTTAAAATTTCGTCGTTTTTAGGTAGACTCTAGGGTTATGTATGCAACGCATGTACTTTTGCTAGTTTTCGCGATAGGAGCATTAGGTTTTCTAATTCTATACAAAATTCCTTTATTACATTTACTTGCATTAAAGATTCCTCTATACTAGCAAGAAACTTGCGACATAATTTTTTTATAGTTGCTGTTTAGAGCTCTCGCAATAAAACTAAACTGTCGGACACTGATCTCGGGTGTGTCAACACAGACGTCCGACATCTATTCTTGCAATAAATGTCATAGGTTTCTTGCTAATCTAGACGAGCTCTAACGCTCAATTACTGGTATACAGGATCTTCATTTAATGCTGTATCCCACGTGATTTACGACGTAGATAACCAACTAACAGTTGGCTGAAAATAATCAACATTTCTCTCTAGACATTTACGCAGTGGCGTTTTTTCCTAAAACTACCAATGTTAGTCGTACAAAGTAATATTCACATCTAATGGCACTTGAGATGTGCGAAGCGTGGTCTAAACTTCCTACCATCCATGCTAAATGCTTATAATGCTTGCTCTTTGTAATCCCCAAAATCGTCTTTTGCGCAAGTGGCGTAGATACGAATCAAACCCTAATTATATACAAAGTAACAAAACCCACGTGACCTCTAATGTAACATTATGTAAATTATAAGTTGGCAACCAATTAAATTCGTAGGCTGTTATTGATTATTTCCATCTTTATTTTATTGCTGCGTCTTCATTAATTAAAACAATTTTTCATAAAAATACCAAAGAATTAATATCGTTTGAGATTGGTAAGTCTCTGGCACATTAATTCTAACGATAGTAAGAATCATTGCATACAAAATTTCAGGTTATCACCATGTTCACTACAGAGCACGATGCCTTTATTTTAAAGGCACATTACAGAAGCGGCACAGATGATAATGGGAATTGAAATTATTCTCTGCAAAGTTGTATCGATCAGTTTGCTGAAGCTTTCCCCAATTTTAATGTTGACTATGATGCACTGAAACACCACAGACATATCATAATTCCTCGATTTGAAGAAAGACATTGCCTTTGCAAAACAAAACCTAATGGAGAATAAAGTGTTCATAAATCGATGATTTACAGGAGTTGCAAGGAGCAATGCGACAGGAAATTAACAACATCACCGTAGAACTTAAAAATATATTTGAAAATTTAAAACGGAGAATATATATTTGTTTCGACAATAATCACATTTTCAACATTTGCTAAAACAATAATTATTTAATGCAATATAATAATTATTTGTATATAATTACTTATAACCCAAAACCTAACCTGTCAAATTTCATCTATAAATGGGCGAGTTCTTAAATTGATAGATGGATCCATCGATTATCGAATTTAAGAACTCGCCCAATTATACGCATATACATGAAAATCTGTACTATTTTATTTTTGAGTATTACCGTGGTGCTAAATGAGTTGCATACCTAACCTAAAATAGGTCACGTGGGGATCATTATTTTATATGTTCACTGTATTACTGGCATGTATTGCTATTAGTATGCGCACGTTCTGAAGGAAAATACTTTTTCCAAAAATTCTACAAAAGAATATTTCGTGGTGCTCCGACACCTCGCCCTACATCTAACCTAAAATGGAAAAAGTAAAAATCTAAACCTATACAAAAATAACAGAAGCAAAGCATATACAAAAGACAGGTAAGTAATAAATATAATGGAAGCCTCAATAGAGCATTAGTAGCAAACTTGCAAAAAAAAATTAAAAAGCGTAATGAAATAAATGGAAAGCAAGTAAGTTACATACATTAAAAAAATATTAGTAAGATGGCTGCGGCGAAATGAAAATAATTGAAGAATTTATCATGCCATATTTGACTAGTGCAATGAAGGATTTAAAAACGAAGTCCGGTAAAGCTGTCGTCTTTGAATCTAAATCACGGTACATACATAAACGATAAATATACTACAAAAAAAACGAAATTATTGCGTAGTGCGCTGATGATTGTGCATTATGTAGAAATTAAATAGTAATAATAAAAACAATGATTTTGGTGACATCACAGTGACAAAATACTGACCAGTACCTGACATTTGCCCGGCTGGGTTGCCTTTCAGGACGCCTGCGTAGCTACCTAGTATTGTCGGGCCTTGCAAGTAACAGAAAAAAAAAATAGGTGCGGGTTACAATGTGTACTACTGGATAAGGATGTTTTTTTTGTTTGAAATTAAAAAAAATAAATTGAATTATATGTAAAGGCTTAGTTTTTTGATTATTGCTAAAAATACCAAAATGAAATTTCATAATTAACAAATTATCCTGTCTCTTAATGTAGATTTCAATCATATAATTTAAATGAAATGGTTAAATGATGTATGATTGGTTGCATTCTAAGACAACCAAGCAAATCGAATGCTAAAATACAATTTGTATAATGGATCGTTTGACACACATCATCGACTTTGTTAACCACTTGGGGTGCGTTCTACTTACAGCCATTATCGTTGTGATCAATTGTTCCACGTGTAATGTGACGCAATTTACTAGTGGAACGCAATTTCGACGGTACAGAAAAATTTAGGTTATGTTGCCAAAATGCGGTTTAAAATAAACAAAAATTGTCCGTTAAAAACTGTACAATTCTGATACCTCAAAGTTATCAAGGTAGTCAATTTGTGAAACTAGCTGTTCATAAATTGTCTAAAAAGCTATTAAAATTTTTCAAACACTATAAATTACGTATCGCGCACAAAACAAATAATTCTTTAAATAACCTTTTCGGAAATGCCAACGATAAAATTGAGGTAAATCAGGAATTTACGAAATAAATTGTAAAGAATGTAATGTAAAATATATTGGGAAAATAAGACGATCAATTTTAACACGTTTTAAAGAGCACATTGCTCATTTTAGAGGTGGTAGACCAGAAAAGTCTAGTGTTGCCCAGCATATTACGGAAACAGTCACGGTATGTCAACGGACAATCTTAGATTAGTGAAACAAGTTTTGAATCTTAGAGAATTGGATAGTTACGAGAGTATTTATATTCATAAGATTAAGGACAAACTTATAAATTCTGACAAAGAACCCGTCCTGCAACGGTGGTGCAAGTGGAAGGCACCCCAAGTAACCAAACAAGTAACTGTCACACTCTGTTGATCGACTTAACCCCTGCGTGTTTATTACGTATATAATATTTATTTTGACTCAAGATTACCGATTTGCCTCATAGATTTTAGACGATGACGCGTGTCAAAGCATTCATTAGACAAATTATATCCCAAGATACAGTAAAACCTATTATAAGATAACCAGTGCATTTTTCAATCGCAGAAAAACAATATACAAACATGTCGGAAGGAGTTATATTACTTATTTAAGAGAAAAAAGTGTGAAATAAGTATATGATTTTAAATTTAATTGATTATTTAATTAATTACAACAACAAAAATGTATTAATCTGAGTTATACTAAGGATGAATATTGTCAATTATGAAAAGCTATCATAAATGAATACTACAACGAAATAGTGAATATATAAAAACTTAATCAGGATTTAAAAAGGTATCTACTTTTGAGGTGTGTAGGAAATTTCTTTTTTTTTATCATTTTTAACTGTTTGGCAACCACGTTCTTCATGCGAAAGTCATATTGCAAGTGGCTAACGCATTTTTTTTCGGTGCCAGTTTCACTGTTGCAAGACAAAAGTCAAGTACAACATATACACAATCAAGATACTAAATAAATAAATTAAAATGAAAGTTACACGTAGAATGGAAAAATAGCTTCAAAACGACCTGAACTAATTTAATTCGCCTGTTGTTACTTAAAACCTTTCTTATCTACGTGTAAGTTTTTGCGTTTTCGAGTAAATAAAAAGCAATCACCTCAAAACAACAAAAAAGAATAATACACTAAAATAGATGAAATTAAATAAATCAAAATTCATGCAGAAATATAAAAAACGAATTTTATTAATGAAAATTTATTTATTTTATCACATTTCTTCAATTCGGTTAAAAAAAGATTAATAACTTATAATTTAGACTTACACATTATGATATCACTTTTGTTTTGTGTTTCTCGTACCTATCTCTATATATTATGGTATATGCACGTATCTCTTATAAAATTCTGAATCAGATATACATACATACAAGTAAAAATATGTTTTTATCATTACGAACTACTAGGAAACACTTATATATGTATATTCACTCTTTAAAAAAAAATGCTATACCGTATAAAGTTTGGTAATAACGACAGTTGAGAGTAGTAAAAGAATAACTGAATAATATATAATTTGCAAATGAACCCTACGCTAAACGGCAAGCTAGAAAAAAAAGAAAAGGAGAAACATATCGTCACATAAACTTACGTTCCTGCCAGCTACGTAATTACGTAAAATATATTTACCTCCGTCCTGTATTGGTTGTGGTTCTGATCTAGGAGGCCCGTCCGTCCTTGTCTCCTCTATTCTACCATCTAATCTGTGTTGTTTGTATAGTGTCAGGGTACCACCTTCGTTGCTATCCATATTATAGACGTATAGAAAACCGTCTTCAGTAGCTACCAGTAATCTAAGTTGATTTTGTATTCTGCAAAAGCACAAAAGAATATAAATAAACAATAAGTATCTATAAATATAAAGTACAGCGTATTCAAATAGAAATAACAACCCAATGACTAGTGTAATGTTGGTTGCATATGCTCAAATAGGTTGGCTGAATGTAATTATGTCAATTTATAACTAACGATGTTTGATCACCAAAGAGGTAGTGATAACTACTATAGGCAGGTTGGATTTTGTATAAATAATTTAAATAATAATTTCCATAAAACAATCAGTTCATTAAATGAACTTTAGACATCTGAAACATTTAATTAAGATATAATCTAAGTTGGGCTTATTTAGTGTAGCATCCTTTACATAATTAATGCTTCCATACTTTTCTTTGTACACATTCATCTTCAGATGTTCTGTTATTATTAATACTAAAACATTTTGACATTTTTCTCACAACACTACCGAATAATTTTCTTGATGTAACTTGCAAAAGCAAATAAATTTTACCTTATACAATGCACAATATCTTTCTCATTTCTTTAATATCCTCTTAGGAGTACTGTTATTTTCAGAAGAATACCACTATGTTAATAAATACCTACAATAGAAAACATCCACGATAAACAGCATAACCTAATATTTGTTTATTCAATGCAAAGGCATCATACCCTGGGATCTTAAATAGGATGGGACGGAATATTTGATTTATGGCCATCAAAATAATCCCATCAAGTATTATACAGTTATTCTAATTTATCGGTAAATGAATTGTAATTGGTGATCCGGTTTCCATTATGATCCTTTGTTTATTTTTCTGTCTGGTGTTCAAGTTCTTGGTTATTACTAGTGTATATGCAATTGCGTTTTGTGAGAGTCTTTTATTGATTGTCTATACGACAGTTATACAGTATAGTGTGTGTATGTTGTAAATAAGAAATTTTGGGAATAGGATAGCGGCCTGTTTATATATTGTTTATATACTACCATAAACAAAGATAGCAGTACCTATGTTAATATTATTGTACAGGTAAGAATTTCTGTGAATTGCTTCAATCCATTAATTATGCAGGCACAAAAAATTGCAAGAGATTGATAAATTGTATATTATATGTATGAAATGTTTCATTATTATTGTATATTATTATTGTATGCATGTCATTATCGTCTATTATTTGTACATGTATTCCGATGAAACCGTAATAAAGTTTGTATAAACAATATATATATTTTATTTAATATTGTTTTTTTTATGTAGGTTAGGTATAGGATACGGTGGCTTAAAATAAATTTAGTTAAAAAATACCCCTTACCACCATGTTGAGTAAAGAACTGTGAATACGCATTTCGGCAACTAAGTTGCCATCCTCAATAGAAAACCACAAAGGAAAATATATAATGTCAAGCGTAGCACTCCGAGAACAATCCTGCTCTTAGAATGTTTGATAGTGGCGTTCTAAGAGCAGGATTGTTCTCGGAGTGCTACGCTTGACATTATATTTTTTCCTTGATGGTTTTCTGCTGAGAATGGCAACTTAGTTGCAGAAATGCGTATTCAGAGTTCTTTACTCAACAAGGTGGTAAGGGGTATTTTTTAACTCTTGAAATGACTGTAGTCTCGCGATATGTCGTACAAGAATTTTACAAAAGTTTTGGTGATAAATTCAGGCGGTTGGTTTTTGTAAACGCGCGCTTTCAATTGGCTCTTTGATTTTCTGGATGTTTCCGTTTCTCAATTTTTCTAAAAGCCATGAGAGCCGTCTAGTTTAGCCTAAGTTAGTCTGCGTCTGAGCTTATGTTTGGAGGTGTGATTTACAGGTACAGTGAAGATTGTCGAAGTTTGAAGTTAGTTAATTATTGTATGTAGAATTGTGTTTTGTGAATTGAGTTAAGAGTTTAGTTAAGAATGTGTTTTAATGTAATTAAAAAGTGGGTGTTATTTATTGCACCGAACTCAAGGTTTATGTCTGAAATTAAAATTTGAGACAATGGCTGTGTGTGACAGGTATATTCGAACAATATTAAAAATGAAGCTATTATAGAGAAGCAATTGAAATGTACAAGAACTCTAACAATTTCAATAGAAAAGAGGAGAACCGTACAATGAACAAAGTTTGGTGTCCAGTTTAGCGTCCTCGTGCTGGATGTGGTGTTGTCATGACGACAGACTTTAATGGAGGATTGGAATCTACACTGTGTGGCAGTGTATATTTGGATTTTGTTTTTTTTTGCTCGAATATCAAATTGTTTATGAATATTTTGATAGACGATTTGATAAATAAATAAATTAATTTATTAGACATTTGTTAAATGTCAACAAGTGACAAGAGTTGAGAAAACTTCATATTGAATAATTTTTCGCCACTGAAGATGTTTGCTACAGTTGCAAAGGAAACGTTTGGAAGAAATTTCAATAGACCACGACCCTTAAGCCCGGAAAAGAACAGAAATTTAATATTAAAAATGTTTAGATCTTTATTACCTTCAAAACGCTAATAACCTGAAAAGTGTAGATTAAATGCTAAGCGACCAATGAACCAAGCACAATATGTTTTAGGTTACGTTAGGTAAAGAAATGAATGTCTTAGCCTGTTATGTAAATGGAAAATATACTGTATGGAGCATATATTAACCCGTAACCGGTATGGGAAATACTGTACTGTATTTCAGTTATGGGTTAAATTAAATTCGTTACATATGACGCAAACAATTTAGTGTTAATACTTGTTGGTCACTTAAATGTTATAATACATACCGTTGCAAAAAAAAACCCTGCAGAAGTAGAATTGTACACTTACACAGTAATGGCGATAACATTTCTCACTCCGCAAAACGGCATATGCGCCGTCTGAAACGCCCTCCCCTGGTTGAAGGCATCAGTCAGCTGGGTCGGCAGAATATTCGACAAATACCCCATCCAACTGGATTCGTCAACGCTCCTGCGAGGACTAAGAGATTATAAATCGAATTAATACCGGTTTATTTTTAATAGTGGTGACCTTTACTACACTAAAAAAGCCAAGTGCGTAAGTGTAAGCGAGGGCTAGGTTAAATTGCAATCAGGTAAAATATGGATGGAACTTTTGTTACAAAATACTTGAAGCAAAGCAAATCGGGTATGCTTAACCTCCTCAAAATTCGCTCACCTGTCTTTTGGTTCTTCCAACTTAAATATATGTACAGTCTCGGTATTACTGCTGCATCCCAGGTAATTTGAGCACATACTGAATACTAGCGACGATATGGCGACGCATCTCTTGACGCCGCGACGAAATTCGAAGAGTTTGGTACCATCAGCGACCGAAAACACTCTTATGACGGTTCCCTTCTCCGAAGCAGTCGCTACCCTTGTCCCGTTCGGACTGAAGGCTATGGCCGCTAACGGACTATCGTGAGCGGGAATCATGGTTTTCGCGTGCTAAAAAAGAGATGGTCCCCAAAAGTGTTGAAATCCGGCAGTATTTATCGTTTTACCAAGTTGATGGCGTCGAACACTTGAACTTCGCCGATAGTAGAAGATCCCGGGTAGGCTAGGAAGCAGTTGTCATTGTCTATACTAAGGGCGCAGAGTCCTTGAGGATTGGGAGGTGTTTCTCTGATGGTGTGCAGGACTTTCATATCCCGGATGTTGTGTATATAAAGGCTTTCTTCTAAACATACTACCAGCCTTTGCCTACAATCAAAATCGTATTAAATAAATGCATTGTTTAGATCTATTCTAGATGACTAATTTAGAAAAAAAAACAACTATAATTTATTAATGTCCCATGTATTTATATACAATAATTATAATATGTAACGTGCACCAAGCTTAATTCTAAAGACACTTTACTATACTGGTTGCCCGTCATAAAAAAATAACCTGCGTACAACGTCTTGTAATCGCCTATGTAATTAACACTCTCGCTATTCAGTAACAGCAATGCACGTGTTACTATGTTTACCTAATGAGCCTTGTTCATGTCCGGTTGTGAGTTCCATTTGCTAATCCTGTATATGTATATGCAAGGATGTAAGTGCATATACAGTTGCCTATATTTGGATCAATCCAAACCCTCCAAAGAATAATCCTAAATTTTACCTGCTTTTATTATTTAATACCCATCAAACTAAACCCATAATCACTTAGATTAGAATGATTGTATTATTAGAAACAATGGTACATTTTAATGAATAAGAGCTAAAGGTAAGATAGCTCTAGGCTATTTTAATATTTCCCGGTTCAAAATAATGAATCAGATACGCACTGAATATTTATTTATACCTGTGTCAGCTCATTTTACCAAATGATTTACCTGCAATGTTAGGAAAGTCTCATTCGCGGAAATAAGGTACGCACCTGCTATAAGCTGTAGTTGATAATGTTATTTCAACAAATCGTAAAGCGACCTTAGAAACAGTACCATTTTACGTTGCCTAACGTCTATTTCTCATAGTTTTCCGCATTCTGCATATAATAAAGAGCATAGCACGATTCCTGCTGTAAATTCTACCGGTATTTGACATTTGAGGCGTACAAATACACGAAAACCTACCAACACCAATGCCAAATTACTTAATGCTTCTCTTTATTACACACTTGATAATAGATATGTGATCTATGCGAATCCCGCGTAACTATAATTTATTAATGACCTCCATGCAAGGTTTTTTTTTAATTTGAAGAGACGCATCGTTTTAATGCCCATAATAATAATATTTATTTAGGCTGATACACAAGAAAGTGTTTACACACGTCAAAAAGAACACAAGGAAGAAATAAACTAATATTAGATAAATAATTAAAGTACATTATTAATAAATACACTAACATTCACTAATTAAATCGTTAAAATTATTACTAAGAAATTCCGAGACAGAATAGAAACATTTTTAATTAAACAAATTTTTATTATCTTTTTTAAATAAGTTCAGGAAGATACATTTTTTACAATTTTTTGTAAGGCGTTGAAACACTTTGCCGCATAATAATGTGTACTTTTTCTGCTTCTCGTTAGTCTTAAATAATCTAATCTTATGTTATCATTGAGTCTCGTCGGATGGTGTGAAAATCACTACTAGTGTTGTAGTTACTAATATTTTCTTTAATAAAGAAGATACATTCCGAAATACATGCGCAAGGTGTTGTTAGTACTTGCAAGGATTTAAAGGCTGCTTTGCAGTCATCTCTATATCCCAGGCCAGCAATTAACCGAATACACCTACGCTGGATCGCAAAGATATCCATTAAATGAACCGAATAGAACTACACAAAAAGTAGACCATCCTTATATATCTTAGAAACACAAAAACCCTCTCAGAAAAAGCTTTTTCAGTCTCGTACATAGGTCTCGTAGTATCGTCAGCAAAGACTATAAGGCTTAAGTTGGGATCACAGTGCTCAGTATCATTAATATAAATTAAAAATAAGCACGGACCAAGAATAGACCCTTGTGGCACCCTATGCTTCATGTTCTTAGTCTCAGAAATTCCATTGGTCCTGTTTATCATTATCAAGTTCTGAAGATTTTGGTTGCACATTTGGTTTTGTTCCACATTTACAACTTTATTTGCTTCAGAGTTTTTGTTATCCCGATTTTCTTTTAGCAATGTTTGTTTTTTCACTAAACGTGCATTGGAAGGGTGGTCCACAGGTGGTCGAAGAGTATCGTTTTTATTGGAAGTGGTTTCAATGACTTCCTCGATAAAATTTATATTCTTAAGTTTCTTCATTCGCTGATGAGATCCATTTCTCTAGACAGACGATTTTTGATTCCAGCTTATTAATTCTTGCATAAATTGTTTTCATTTCTCTTGCAACAGCTTTACCAACAATAGATTTCATTAAACTCGGAACATCTTAAAAAAACTATAATAGCATTCTCTTGTTTTATCAGAAGATTGTCTAGTGCCAGGCGGCATTTTAAAGGATACGTAATAACCTTAAAACTTTGCAGTATTTTACAATACGTATAGCAAACGATATGCACTCTCGGACGGTACACACTCGACTTGTAATTAATAACAATGCAATGCAAAACATTTATTGTGACTAACCCCAAAATATATTAATAATTCGAAACGATTTATTACAACGAATTTGTATTCGGTGTAATAAATCGTATCAAAATATTGTAAAATAAACTATTCTAATAAACTGTAATAACTTGAACTAGTGTAATGGTAATGAAGAATATTATAATTTATTAGTTTGTGCAACTCTTACTAGCTTAACTTAGTCACTTTACAGAAATGGCGCAATTTGTAATATCTGATGCTCGTAACAATACGACATGTCGGCTCACCCAACGAAAAGTATAGTAACTCAAAAATTACAGTTTTGAGAAAAACTGCATTGAATATTTGAATGTGAATAAAAAATCAAGGAATTGTTTAATATTATTGAAAATTCTTGAGGAGCTTAATTTCTTTAAAAATGTGTTTATTTAAAGTATTTTTTTATTGCTGTTGTATTTTAGGCCCTACCTGACTTACTATAGTTTTCGATGGAATTTCTTTAGTAAATAAAAGATAAGTACTAGATATTTTATTTAAAACAATTTTAATTTTTTAATAAGAAATATTATATTAATGTAGTACACCAGTCTGTTGATTTAATAGAAAATATCATAATTTTCACCATCATCTTCGTCTGGAAGATCATCATCATCATCATCATCTTGTTCTTCGTTGATTATTATTGATTTTGCAACTACTTACCTACAATTTCATTCCGCCCTTCAAATTCTATTTTACTTTTGTCAGTAGCAACAAGTTGCAAAATAAACTTCGTTCTGTTTAATATCATTGTTACAACGGCTAACAATATCTGGCAATTACTAACTATATCGTAAGAGTGAATAGTAAACAACAACGTTTCTATGCTTGTCAATCATGAATACTATAGTAACTCAACATACGATACTTCTCTTTGGAAATGGTGAAGAATAAACGCTATAGTAACATGAGTTGCGATGTTATTCTTTGAAAATAAATTTGACTTTAGACTTACTATAGTTTTCGTTGGGAGAGTCGATGTGCAATATTAAGGCATAATTTAATCAATACAACAGTCAAAAAAAATTTTCTGCCAATAGCCGGCACGTACGTTCAAAAGATGAAGTATATAAAAAATATATTTAAAAAATATATAAATATTACAGTGATAATGCGTGTGTTTCTCTACGTTAATCACTGGTTATTTGCACATCTAAGCTATAAGATTCCTTGAAATGTCTGCGATCAGCAAAAGGATGCGATCAGAGAGTGTCTGAATGGAAATGGACTCTCAAAATGTTGATATCAGGATGGTAACGGTTCAGGACGCTCAAGCACATCTCTCTCGTACTATCAATAATGAAGCGAATTTTGCGCTGTGCGACAGGGGCGTAGTTATGGAACGGCTCCAAAGCGTGCTCGCCTTTCAGTAATAATTTGAGATTATGTCGCGCGCGGTACGTATTCCTTCTGATATGTTTTACGGACTGTTGTATGCACCAATAATAATGTGGCAGTTAGGTAATTCGAGAAGTTAATAAGTGAATATCTGGATTTAAATTACGCAGATATAGAAGGGTGGTTTTCTGTATATAAACACATTTTTCTCCACGGCACACTAGGTTTGCTGAAACAACTGTGGAAACACAGTTGCAAATATGTATCCGATCTTATCCAGTTTGTGACATTACGGAAGCCGATTGAAACGGTAGTGTTTCATCACGTTCTATAAATTACAACTTACGATTTATTTTATTTTATGTACCTATCAAGCGCAGGCATGTGGTACGCAGTTCAATTTCACTCCTTTACTTATCGATCGTTGCAGGAGCGTATTAATTACGGATAATTTTGCAAGGTTAAGAACAACTTTTTAAAATAATTTATGACGTAGTGTCGTGCTATTTCCGATAGCACTATACTATTTTCCCTTTCTATTTCATTAAATCTATTTTTAATACTTTTACTTCTATGTATACTATTTGTATGACAAGATGATGGTCTTTCTGGTGCAAAGGTCTTTTCCAAACTAAAATAACAAACGTCTTTGGCGTGCTTCCCGTTTTCCAGCGTTCTTGTTGGCTGTCGCCCAAGTTTTATAAAATATAATTAACTATTAATGAGTAATTCCGATTACTGCTTTTGTAAAATTTTGTCAGTGCTGCGGCCCTTATACACCAGCGGCCACTAAGTGTCAAACAAACGGTGGAAAGGTTATGTAGCAAATTGTAATAGAAGACGAAACTATGATGTTATATCAATATAACCTTCTCACGAAAAGGATTTGCATTAAATAGCATAAGTCAAGTGAAAATCGCCCTATAGACAAAATCGATTTCCTCAAAGAAAAAAATCACAGCAATAACATTTTGTGATTTGGGCGCAAGTTCCTTGATAAAGACCGGATCTGTTACGAGGTTCGATTGCTATAATTTTTAATTCTTTGCAAAATAAGCAATAAAACGGGTTTTATTCGACAGGAAATAATGAGTTAAGACCCCGAAAAGGTTTACGAGAAGTTAAGATTTGTAGAATGCGTCCTTCGATTAGGATTTGAATTTCCGAAATATTTCAGATTCTACCAAAAAGCTTGGGAAATGCCAAATGATTTGTTTTTTTATTTCATAAATTAACTTAATCCCTGTATATTGTACGCCAATATATGTATAGTTCTCGCAACGAAACAGCCGACTTTTGGCAGCGATAATGTTAAAATCATACCAACACAACTTCACATTCATCAAATCCATAGTAATGTCAAATCTAGTGGCATTTCGTCCGCGTAGGATTTCTTCAATTAGTGCGCTGCCAGTTGCATAGATAAGGTAACTTATCAACGCACTTACTTGACATTTGTCATTTTGACGTTCTATTAAGTGTCGATAGTTTTCTTACTTTTTAAATCATAACCTATCTACGTATCTGTCAAACCATATGAAATGTCAAAAGTCGGTTGTTTACTTGCGAGAACTATATATCAGTAATTCGCATTCCCATATCCCTAATCATTTCGAGGAGTGTGCAGAAACGTGTGTGCTATTTTTGAACCAAAATTAATGAATATAATAGGAGATATCATTCCAATGCCTCATTTGATGTTCAGAATATTGGTCTTCTGATTTACATCCAACTCAATAGTTCTATCCGTTTCCTGGTTAATTTTTCTTTTGTTATAATATAAAATTGGTGTTAATTTGATAATTGTCTATTTAAGTGTGGAGCCGTTGATCATAAAGAATTGTTCAATCTTGGTAGAAATGGACTCAAAAACTTGTTTCGTATCATCACGCTGACTATTTTTAAATCATCTTGAGACCATGTTCAGTTCCATAATTTCATTTATTTCTAAGCTGTGAGCTGCTCCGGCTTGAGCACTTTTTAAAAACAGTGGTTTCCTGCTAAAACAAAAATCCCGAACTATTCGGATTTTTTAAAATTGTATGTTTTAATGCATACTTTTACACGACCATTCATTGTATAACATAAGGCATACATTAGTTTTTAAAAAAGCAGTGAGTACTACGAATTATTTCTGTAATTACCATATTTTGAAATAAGGATAGAAGTCACGCTTGTATTGCATCCATTGATTTGTGTACGAAATGTTCGATCAATGGTTAAAAATAAATAATGGCATAATAAAGTCGCCTATGACATAACGCGGAAGCGTCCTTGGCTCAAGTCACTAACTTACTAGCAATTCACGAACGTTATTTTGCCCAACCTACGTTACTAGATTATTTAGCATGGTATTACAAAAAAAAACACAGATCAAGGTTCAGTTGGTTGCAAAAGTACGATAACTTTCGTCTCTAATTAATACTTAAAGCATCCTTTTGTGAAGGATGCTTTAACAGAAAAAAAACCGGTTCATTATTTCATATTCGAGATGTCTTAGTATATAGATGTACTATATACAAAATTGTTAAGTAGGTCACGAATATATTTTTAAATTCTCCGAAAAATTTCAACGCTTACTAAAATTCGTCGCAAAAAAAACATTTGTTTAAGCTCATTTTATTTCTTTATATAATCTACTTCGTTGCATTAGCACTGTATCATAGCAGTCAATTGTAATTGTATTTCCACCGAAGAAAAGACACTCCACAAGTAACCTGGGCAACTATCCAAAAACTTCGCGACTTCCTTTCGAAGTTATATGGAATTTCTTCCGTGTAACAGATGTTTGCTGTGATACATAACACATGTAACACAAGTGTTATGTATCGCAGCTTCGCATGTGTTATGTATCAATTAGGTATCGACTATCAACCCGGTTATTTTCGTTCTGAAGAATCGATCGATACCCGGCAGAACTTGGAGCTAGTACAAAGAAACTGTGTTGGTCTTGATTGAATCGGCAGAGCCCCTATGTAAACCTGACGTACATACTGGTAGGAGGAAAGGAGAGGAAATTAGAAGCACTTTTCGAATATACGAATATTCATTTGAGAGGCACTTATATTGGGCGAAACACACCTGCGTACGAACATATCCGATAGATACAAATGCCCGCAAAGTCTGTATATTTCGATACACTGTAATTTTGAAATGTATTGAGACAATTATGCCAGGGACACACTTACCCCACTTCAACTTATTAGAATATTAAATTTGTCTCCCGTTCTTGGTATTTATGTATTTCTTTTAATTAAAATTCTCGTACGCAAATATGGTAATAGATAAGTCTAAAATACAGCTTTGGTGGAGCAGTCAGTTAGGAAAATAAGAACACATACCTAGTATTTGTAATAAATATGCAGCAAACGCACTTTTTACGTATGGTATTGAATATTCGATGTAAATATAGAATTCTAATGTTTTTCTTTGATGCAGTGTTGTATCTAGATCTAAATTAAATTATCCCAGCAAACTAAACACGAGATTAAACTCGTTAACGACTGGATGGCGCTGCGAAAACGTTGTTAGGGTTGACTTATAGATGGCACTGCTAAAGAAAGAACAAAAAACATGCGCACAATCAGCTACATAAATAAAATACACAATTTGTCATTATTACGTGTAACATAGTAGAGAATAAAAGTTAAAAACTAAGCGTCAGAGCTTTAAACTGTTTTATTTCCCGCATTCTCTACAAAAAAAAATACAAATTCGAGGGTTGAGCAACAAGCAACACACTCACCAGATTCAATAAAACTTGATGCTTACTTACTTGAAAAAAAATTTCAAATAATTCTAATTGAGTATTAATATACTTCTTCCCTTGTATTGCTACAATATGTACATACCTACATATATCGTTACACCAAAGTTATTATACTTTCATAATTAATAAAGAAATCGTAATGCACTCCTTACGATTGCCGCAACTAGTTTAGCATTAAATTTCACAAGTTTACCGATTATAGCGTAGCGTGGTAGTCGAGGCGAAAGAGGCCAAGGTTACTTGCCAATATTTGGTAAACTTGGTTCTAATTTCTAAATGCTTTTGCGCAGGCAACCGCTGACTCTATTCGAAGAAAATAAAACAAACGTTACACGTGCGAGATCGAGATACAACACACATGGGCGCAGTTGATGTAAAACCATTCGACTGTTGAAATGTGTAAGCGCTGTTTGCAACACCAATAATAATTATTTTGTGTTTACTACGTATGGTGTTTGATCTGTATGCGTGTTCGATATCCGGGAATGTACTAAAAACGATTGTGGTTCATACACGGCAGACAAAAAATTTGGGCTTTGTTTTAAAGTTGATTTCGTTGTTTGCAATACACGTTGGCTATAACAATTTCATTGACGTACTCTCACAGCCTACTTGTCATCTGTCTTTAATGCAGAGGTTTCAAAACTGTATCAGTCCGCGACGCACTTAGAGACTTATTTTCAAATAAATTGTGAAAGCCTTCAAGGACAAGTGAGTTAAAGTGACGGGTGAGCTTGCTGATCGCCAAACATCTTTTCAAAACGCCGAATAAGGTTTTCTCTCATTTCTTCCTCCACATCATTTTTTTTAGGCGACATTTTCTTTTTATTTCAGCTACCGCTGAAAATCCGGCTTCGCATAAATAGGATGTCGCAAAGGGAATGAGGATCCTTACAGCTTTTGAACTCAGAGTTGGATATTAATTTTTGATTGATAACCAAAACTAAATCGGAAGAAGCAAATTTTGTTTTCAGGGTGTTCTCGCAAGAGAGTTGAATTAGGCTCTCTTCTTCCTGCGAAGTGGATTTTGGCGGAGCATGAGCACGGATCTAAGATCCTTGATCTACGCAAACTTCTCGACATTGTCTTTCTCCAAGCATTTTGCAAATCAGTTAGTGAGCTTTGAGAGATGTTCCTCGAAGATGGACAGCAAGTCTTGTGAAAGTACGACTCAATTACAGGCCACGTATTTGTGCAATTCGGAGAAATAATGTTGATCATCGGATGGTGATTTTTCTTATCCACAACTGCAGCTTCAACGCCGCAAGCTTCTCCAAAAGTTTCAAAATATTCATGTTATTGCCTTGTAGAAACAGACTGAAGGCCTTCAGCTTGTCAATTATATCGCACAAATATGCTAGTTTCAGCAAAAGTCCTTTGTCTTGTAGAAAAGTGTTGCCACGTGAAATTCATCATGAACTGCAGTAGTATAGAAGGGCCGTGTGTATTCAGCTCGTGTCCATGGATAGTTTCTTTTAATGTGGCTTTAAGTGGCCTAGTTTTTACGACATGTTCTAATACCAAATTCAATTGAGAGCTCATCGACTTTGATGCACGTGCTATCCCTATGATCGAGCTCCAGTACACATACCGATACACTTTCCCCAATCCAAATCATTGGATCATATTGACGTAACTAAGCTTTTATTTAATATTTTTATAAGGGTTATAGCATCGTCTCGACTGCTTGACGCTCTTGAGCTTAATGTGTTTAATTGGACTTGGCTAGTCGACAATGCCTCTTGCAGTCTTACATTTATCTGATCGTTCAGAACGTGCTCTACTGAAGTCCAAACGCTTGCCCTTTTGGATGTAACACGTGGGTATTAACGCAGGAAATTAGTACAGATAATCCCTTGTATATGTAGAAGTGTGTATTTAAATAAATGCAACTATGGTCAACTATGACTTCCATTTAAAAAAAATACAAGTTTGTATTATATCTCCAAAATAAAGAGTGCCATGGACTTTTAAATGACATTATTAGATTCTAAATAAAAAAAACCGTACTAGAAACAGTTTTTACATATTTGACGTTGAAGTTTTTGGAAGTTTTCAATTTTTCTTGAATATCTCACAAACCTTGTACTGGATAACAAATGTGACACTGCATATAACGGATACCCCTTTGTGCTATTATATTCAGAAGAAATACAATTTTGGCTAATGGTACATTAAATACTCTCTAAAGGTATTTCAAAAGAATATTTTTCCAAAGTATTTTTTTGTAAACAACGTTAAATAAATTAGAATATGCCTCACTTGTAGTTGATTATTTCTAAATTTATATACACAAATGCAAGTTCACGTATCAATTATTATTATAAAAGGCTGGTTATTTCACCCCAATCAAATTCTCGGTGAATAATTCAACTGGAATTACCACAAAAGGGAACATGAGTGTGTGAACGTTCCTATCCACTGGCGCCTCTATCTATCTGCAATAATTTCGGGAAACTCATATTCCAAAGCGTCTGTTATTACAATCCAAAAAGTGGGGTCAAAATCGAAATTAATTAAGTTCTATCGTGTCATATTTTATAGGAAGATGAACAAATATTTGAAGGGGAAAAAGTCGTAAAAAAAGATGGTAATGGAATGAAAAGTATCGATTGCTAAGTATTGCAAAAATGACATAAAATATTTTTTACTGTATCCAATAGAGAAATTTAGTGTTTTATCGAATTATTTAACAGCGTTCGTTAACTTTTACAATGTTGTAGCAAAGGTTTGTGCCTTACGTAAAATTCAATGTTTTGATTAGAGGCATACTGTTAAGGACTGTTTTATGCGCGCCGAAAATGACAGCAACGACCGTCGACCAGAGACCCGTTCGTACCCAGGACAGTTGACGCACTACAACTGCCTGCCGAGCCGCGCGCCCGCTTGCTGCCTACCTGCTACCGCACCAGTGCACCAACCGCGGTACCAGAACCGAACGCATATATAAAGGGCTGGGTACAAAGAGAAGTTGTGTTCTCTCACCGGCAAATCGTTCTGCAAACTAGTAGAACGTTAACACATACGATTATAAAAGTAAGAATTACATAAAATATAAGTAAGCCAATTACTATTGCGTAACCAGAACGCATAAAAAGCAAATCCAGTATATGACACATAAAGTTCATATATGTTTGTGGTTAACCAATCAGCAGAGATCGTAATTTCAATTGTTACGTTGCGCAAAGTGTTTGTCAAATTATAAATGAAGAGCAAAAAGAAAACAACGTTATAATGTCGTTGGGGGTACAATTGCTGAATGTATATTTGGATACCATGTCAATCTCACATTTTGACATTTCATGGTATAAATTTTAAATTTGCCTTTTCTATCTCAATAATACCTCTATTCAGTACCCACGTCTCGCAATCATACAGCGCTGTGGACCTCAGTATCGTCTTGTATATCCGTAGTTTTGTGTCCCTTGACAGCAGTTTTGACCTGATTTGATGATTCATATAGCTCCGGCACATCTGTTTGCCTTGCACATTCTTGCTACAATTTCTATTGCTTCGTCACATCTGCTTGTTATCCTTGCTTCTACATAAATAAATTCGTCGACTTCCTCAAAAATCATTTTCCCTAAATGTATGTCTATTTCCAACTGTGCTCTTGTGTGTTCCCCTATTCTCATCCCTTTGCTTTTCTTTTCATTTACTTATAGGCCTGCTTTGTGTGCTGTGTCCCATGTTCTTCTCACTATTTCTCGTTCTTATGGCCATGTCGTCCGCGTAACTTACTATTTGATGGCTTCTATACATGCTATGCCCCTCTCTGATCATCTGACTTTCTCTGACAATATCCTCCAGTACCATATTAAATAATAGGGTTGACAGAGGGTACCCTTGTCTAAGTCCTGCTTTAATCTCAAATTCCTCTGTGGCTTTCCCGTTGACCCGTACATTGCTCTCAGTCTTTCTTAATGTCATATTTATTAGTCTCGCCAACTTCAGAGGTATGACAATATTTCTCTTTATTTCCAAGAGCTTGGAACTCCTAAAAGAATGGTACACTTTCTTGAAGTCTACAAATAATACATAGCAGGTCGTTAAAACTTCTTTTAACATAAAGGTTTGGTCTGTTGTTGCCCTTTCTGAATCCTGCTTGATAGTCTCCTGTCTGTGACTCTAGTATAGCGTCTACTATTACCTTGATTAGATTCGCTAGTATTTTGTAAATCAGGTCTAGCAAGGATATCCCTCTATAGTTATTGCAGTCGGTTTCAATATTGGTATTATTGTTGCATTTCGCCAATTTTCCGACATTTCTTCTTCATTCCATAGCATTTCCACCAGCTCATATAGTTTGTCTCTCAGATCGTCACCGCCATATTTTACATTCTCTGTGGTTACTCCATTTGGTCCTGGGCATTTAGTATTTTTCATTCGTCTAATTCGTCTGCTGTAGGTTCTGCATCTTGTTCCTTTGTCCTATAGTCTTCTTCCTTTCTTGGTCGCCGTTCATCTTCTCCCGCTTCAATATCTTCATTTAACATTTCATAAAAGTACTGCCTCCATCTTTCTCCCATTTTGTTTTCCTCCCTTGAATGTCCTTGCTGAGTCGATCCCCAAAAAAGATTTTACATTATCTCAATAATAATAAAAAATCCCATATGTTGCGAACTTTATGCCGGTCACTGCATAATATTAATTATTTATTTTTTATGCATTATTTCATAACCACATTGTTTACAATAATTCTCAAAATATCAACTCATATTTTCTTTCTTCAATTTTCTTGCATATTTGTCCGAGCTGCAATATTTAACTGCCCAACAAGACAGATTTTATCGTCTGAATCAGAAACTTTAGCGGCCCAATATGTACATTTTTTTAAAATTAGTTGCTGTTAAATGAAGTATGCATTTACGTAATTTTATTAAGGCCAACGTCAGGATGATTACCTTCGATAGTGAAGCATTTCGTAACAATAGAAAACGTTTTTTTTTACAGCGGGATTGAACATACACCATAACACTTCTGCTGTCGCAACTTGCAAATTCAAGGCACCCAAAAATTAACTTTCCATTGTCACATCGAATTAACAACTATTGAATTTGTTAGAATAAGGTGTAAAGGTTACTTAAATATATACATATTCCAGGATTAAAATTTTAAAACCAACAGACGCACAAACACAAAAAAATAATGTGAAAGAAGAAGCAACAGAACTGCTTCATCGCTTCTTTAACAGTTTTGGTAATATAATTAGCGCATTTTCCTATTGAGAAACTCTTACCTATTCAACTTCACAGCGAGTATCGTATTGGAATAAGAGTAATTGCATATTTCTGTCCCTTTCTTGAAGTGGCATACTTTCAGTTTCCTGGGTGCTGTCAGTGAGACGACCGCTACTAAACTACTGCTAAACAGCCTCTCCACCAGACATGTGTCCTCTGTCGTATTATGATAGATCTGTTCGAGGGCCTCGACACCGCCCAAAGAGTATAGTCTGTAGCCCGAGTGACTGCCAACGGCTAGCGATCTGAAAAGACAAAAAAAACGAATGAACACGGGTTTAGGGCATTAAATAAAGACCCGTTTTTAATTGGCTTGCCACAGGATACGGCTTCAAAGGGTTTGATTTGCTTCGTAGTTTGTCATTCAGTCACAAAAACGGGATCATATCTGTTTGTATTTTTACATTGGTCTAGTAGAGGATAACATATGTATCTACGTAACAAAAAAATAAAAAAGGCCACAACACAACATTTAACCAACAAATATAAACTGTTTAATAGTTTAATATAGAAATAATAAAAGTAATTCTGTAAATGAAGCATTACAAATGCATGTTTAGCGTGACCTTGGAGTTTAACGTGCAAAATAATCAGTATAGCGAGAGAGCAAAAATGAATGTCTGAAGTTGCAGTAAATGAATAAGAAAAAGACAAACAAATATATTTATAACAGGTAAGACAATGGAAGACAATGTTGCTGCAAACTTCAAACATGACAATCATTTTTGCTCGCTCCGTATAAATTATACCTACTTATACTATTGAACTATCATTTCAATTCTATTATTCAATTTTTAATGTAAATAGTAAATAATTAATACAATGCTACCTATTGAATTCAAAACAGATGATGAAAAATATGAAAATCAAGAATAAAAACTTTGGAAGAAAATTTTTGTTGTCAAATTGTTATTCTATGCAGAAGCTTGAAACCGTATCACAACAGTTGCTCATTAGCGCCAATGGTCAGTGGTGGAGATTCGATTCAATCAACAGTATAATTGCCAGTCTCAACGAGATCTGTTGTGTGTACATCTACGCTGCAGTAAATAATGTGTTGGTCCAAAAGGGATTGTCAACTAGGGTTTAACGCGATACATTGGAGTGACGTCGCGATCGAGGCCTCAGGAAGAAAATGCATCGAAGCCCGTATCGATACATTTGAGTGTACACAGATGTGCGTATGTTTTGTCGAATGCACGGCGTTTGAAGTCCCTGTGTTTTGTTATCTTTCTACATGTTAATATTTAAATAGATCTTTAAATACCCCTCTTGGTCTTTATAATTTTAAAATAAAATTAGTTAAGTAAATAAATAAGTTTTATTGAAAAAAATAATGAGAAACTATAGGAATTTATGATTTCAATGGCAAAAGTTTAAAATATGCTTCATTAGTATTTACAAAATGTACGAACAATAATTTGGCAAGATAACGCTTTCATTTGAGCAAATACAGAGTAAGAGTTGACAAAAGTATAAAATAGCACACATAATTATGCCCTCACATATCACAATAAAGATTTAAAAGAATTTATGTTAGTTAAATTAATTACAACTCAGGGTTTTAATAAAAGAAGTCACAGTAACCTACCAAAATGATATGTATTTTACTAATAATTTATTGAACATAATCTCCATTTTCCACAGAAAAAAAATATTCTAAACATTCCGAACATACAGCACTTGTATACGCTATTTTAGTGCAGCAACAAAAAGGAAGTAAACAGTGCCTTCTTTTTATCTTGTACGCGTGTTTCAAAGTTTTTGTCACCAAAAGAATACTCCTCCTAATTTAAGAAACAATAGAAACAAATAAAAGAAACATTATTCACAGTCTATAAAATGGTAGGTTTATTGTGATCAATTCTTCGTCATGTACAATATATAAACGCAGTAATAAATTTAAAAAATTAAATATTGAAAGTTTACTTTTTATCCAAATTACTAATTAAATAGTAGAAACTAATTCATTTAAGGATAATTATACTATAAGTATTTCTAATATTAGTGTAATTGAAGTTGAAGTACGTCATATAAAAATGTATTTAAAAGAAAACAAGGAAAATCGTTGTATTCTATCTATTATTTTTAGATATCTTTGTTCATCAAGATAATAAAATACAAGTCTTCAAGCAAAATATATTTCAGAAGAGAAAGTATCCCTGTCAGTTCATCCACTCAAGTAAAAAAGCAATACGCCAGGGATATGTATAATATGTATGCATTCATTTCGCCTACGGTGTACGACCGGCCAAGCTATATCGGGAATCTCCAGCTCCCTCGCCCCACTACAACGTATCGCATTGTATCGGGAAAGGCTCGTACTGCATTTCTAGCCCGTTAAATCCTATTGTCAATAGGATATATATTATAAATACTTTTTCAAAAGGTTCTTATACCACGAGAGCAAGAATGATTGTCCTGATCCTACACCACTTTCCATCCATATATCAATACTATTGTCCACTTTTATATCCGAAGTTAGCAACTTTGTTATCTCTAGTGGATCTCACCAAATAATGTCATAATTGTGATTTGCTGTTCACAGTCGTTAGGAGTGTTTCGTGTCAATTAATATTATTATTTTTGCGTTGGAGATTTTAAATCAGTATTTTTCAATATTAGTTAATTACACAAAGTTTGTGAAAAATGCCACTTATGCTAGAGCATGGCCAATTTATGGGAAAAAGTTTGACATTTCAAAACTATAAAACAAAATACTGCCGAAATCGGTGTGGTTCTTGGAAACAATTTCCCTATAAGATATTCAATATCTTTTTGATGGCATGCCCTGTATTTTTACGTTTTATATATCAATGTATTCTATATAATGATTGAAGAACGAATTTTTTTTTACTGTATTAAATAATGATGTTTCTGTGTCGTATGTATTACATATAATTTGAATTTTGATGTATCATTCTGTATATCATTTTCCTCTTCTTTCTTTTTATAAAAACATTACTTTGAATATATGAAAATCCGAATGAATTCGCTTATGCTCATGAAATCATAGTGTATCAAACAAAATAACATTTTTCGCGGGAGGTGACTTTTAATAATAATAATAATAAACTTTATTGTCCAACATGATACAATCCAAATAACAGGACAAAAAAAACAATGGAAAATTTACACGTGAAATACACAATACATAAAAAATGTAAAACAAGATAAAATACTTGAACAAATGCATATAGCTAACTAAATATCAAACTGTCTTGTATCATATTCTATTCGCAATGCCACACAAAATATATGTTGGTGTCCTTC
>JARFOC010001350.1:363501-373531 GCA_031763485.1 Osmoderma eremita
AAACCCGCATCACAAATCCCAAAGATTTCGAGGCTTCAGAAACGACATTATCGATGTGATCTTTAAAAGAAAAACCCGTGTCGAAGAGAACGCCCAAATCTCTAATGACTAACCTTCGCTCAAGGTAGAAATCGTCAATGCTATATGTGTAGTTGATGGATGAGGACGTGCGCGCATAAGAAGCTACATAGCATTTACTGATGTTAAATTGAAGCTTATACCGATTACACCATGTTACCAATCTATCAATGTCAGAGTGAAGCACTAAGGAATCACTGACAGTGGAAAGCTGATTAAAGATTTTTATATCGTCTGCATAAGCTAGAACTGGGCAAATAAAGGAGAGCAAGTTAAGTTAAAAGTTAAAAAAATAAGTGCACTTTGTAGTACTACATATAGTGACAGGTACAATTTGCCGCAGGTCATTAAATTTGCAGTAAAAGTTCATACCACTTGTAGGAAAAAATAACACCGTACAATCGCATTTTACCCTAATGGAGTAATAGATGAACACCAACCCACGCGGTGAACCCCTTATGCAATTTATCTTTTCAGGAGGGTTAGTACTAACCAACATGGACAGGGAACCCACCTTCCTCACTAAATCCCCAGAGTAAGTGTCGGACGTAACACTGAGCTCGGGCAAGACGATCGACACCATTTGGAAATGGCATGTGTCAGATGAACCTTCGTGTTCAGGTCACGGCATATAAAATTTAACCTGAACGTCTCCCCGACCGAGACCAAATACAGAAACCCAAGAGAGAGAACCTGGCAAGAATATGTTACATCCTTCAGGGCTGAGGAGACAGAAGGGTTAGGAATGGCAGTGGACTAAGTTAATGAAGCAATTAAGCCAACATACATGGGAAACTGTCCAGAAAGGACAAAACGCTAAAAGGGCGTTAAGCGTGGTGGAACACGAACCTAGAAGAGCTAAGAGCCGAGGTTCGCAAGCTATTCAACAAGGCGAAGTGGGATACAAAACTAAACTGACGCAGTACAACAGAGAAATCCGTAAAGCTAAAAGAAATTCGCGGAGGAACTTCTGCGAGGAGTTGAAAGATACCCAAAGATACGTTCAAGAATCCACAAAGTGGACTTTTTAGATATGCAGCTGACAAGTTGAGATGAAAAAAGCCATAAATCGTTCATAGATGTGAATCATTCAAGGTCAGTAACATAAAAATAGTACCAGTATAAAAATAGCAAAACTGACTCATAAAAATCGTATCTTGGATTTAAAAACCCCTGTATAGCCTTTATATATCACAGGAAAATTTACCGCTGGCACTTAGGTAACGCAGTATTGACGTCCAAATAGGTAGAACAAAAACCCTAGAGGCTCTCCAGAGGGTATAATTAAAAACGCGATAGTGTGTGATGGCGTATGATTCATGTCTAATGCTTTGCCGCTTAATCAAGGAGTGCGGGAACAAAGACAAGAGGGAAAGATCGATTGTCAGATAGCGCGAAAAAAAAATGGCTTACAAAGGCGATGTATTTCCTAATTGGTTTACTTCGAGATATGAATACACAATAATGTTTATATATCAACAATGATTGTTTAATAAATAAGTAATAAAGAACAAACTGCATAATTAATACACTGTCACCTATATTGAGGCTGAAAACTTTATGAAGGCAATCAACAAAACGTTGGCTAGTTTTGAATTACAACTTCTATACGATTCTATTTTATATGGGAAATTCCCTATTCTGTGGAAAATTGAGAAATTAATATCATATATAGCAGAATATATATAAGATCAACAAGCTGTTGATTCAAGCTGCAACATAACATCAAAAATAATTTCAACTTGTTTTTAAATTTAAATTCATTTCGAATACGGTTTAAATTAAATTTAATTTGGACAATTCTTAAAATACGCAACGGTAATGTTTCTCTACCTAACAAAAACAAGAGTTTCGAGTGCAATTTTCAAGCAAGGTTATCGAAAACTCTACGGTAATAGAAAAGGATTTACACAATTGCTTGGATTGAATTGACTTTTAATTCGGTCAAAGTTTCATGAAAAATGGTCGCAATTTAGGTAAAATAATAATGTAGAATATAAAAATTTTTTGAGCAAAATCACATTATACACTGGCCGCCATAGATAAACGAACATCCAAAAAACGTTGGTTTATTTTAATGAAATTTTCAGGAAATATTAATTTTAGTAGTATTAAGAAGTGATGAAAATCTCAGCACGATATAGTCGTAAAAATTCATAGAATTACACACTCAGCTAGTCTATTAGGCATACTAGAAATTAGCTAATCAATCAAGGAAATTCGATGGAAAAAGAATTCATCTGCAAGCAAATATATAGAAAAACTAGAAAACAATACTTTATTCAATATCCTTGCAAACAAAAGTTGGGATAATTTATATGACACATAATCCTAATTGTGCCTGTAGATTATAGTTAATGCACTAACCTTGGCTGTTCAACTTTTAACAACAAGTGAAAAATAAACATTAAATAAAAAACTTGGATGAAGAATTGTCTTATAACGTCGATGAATGAAAAAAATGTGATGGAACACAATTGACAATATTGCAAATAAAAAACAAAAACACAATCAAATAGAAAAATAAAAATATTGTAACATATTCCATACACCATTTTTCTACTGTAGGTCAAAGAATGGTAAACGATATTAAGCAACCGCAAGACAATTTTTCCAATCAAAAAATCTCAAATTATATTTTCCTTGTACCGACCAGAGAAAAAGAGGTAAAAACTTATGCGATAAAACTGTTTGTTCACCTCATGATTGAAATTATTTAGGTTTATTGATATTAATAGGGAAATTTGATTTTTTTTCTGGTCCAACATATAAATATACATGCAAATAAACGTAAGGGACATACATACATACTGGTGCTGGTATGGTTTGCTTCTTCTTTATTTACTACACAGATACATGGGAGAAATACATTTCTTGTCCGACATAATAGGTTCCTATCCGTAGCACGCGCGCGTGCACTCGCTATATATAATATTTGACCATATATATTTACAGCAATATATTTGATAGTACGAAGTGTAGTCGGCCGCTTTACAGTCAACAATTTTTGCAACAATTTTTGCTGCAATAAAAATTGCATGCATGCGCACCCTTATCGTTTTACATCAGCTGATCGAAATTTTCTTGCATTGCGAGAAATGTTCTATTTTTCTTGCACAATCGACGCAATTCTGGTAGCTTTTCTAGTGATTTTATAGTTGACAACCTATTATCAAAGTTGCTGTTTCTTAGTTCGACGTCATTTGACGGACGTTCTGCGTAATATAATAATATAATTTAACTAGATTTTCATTGATTTTAATTGTGGTTCAACAGAACAGAACATGACTAGTTATACTAATATTCCCATTTTCCCTATTTAACCAGAGCTGCACTCACCATGTTTTGCTTAGAACGCTTGTATTTTCTGCTGATAATGCAAATACAGCAATAGTAAGCGACAAACAAGTAGCTTTAATTCCAGTTTGACGGTTTCTGTGGTTATCCATTACGTTTTCGTTTGCTAGGTTTGGCTACAGGCTATATCTTAAGGGGTAAAACAAGCCAGTTTAAGTACAACAGCCTTTTGCACGCGCGTTACACATTATTTATGTGGCAGTAGTTGGTGAACCTGCTTGTCAAAAATAATTGCGTCGAATTGTGCTTAAGAACTGCTAACTGTAAAACCATACTAAATCTTGCAATAAAATTTGATTGCAATAAATACTGTTTCAAGAAAATTGCATGCAAGAAATATTGCCATCAGATATGAATTGCACTCTATGTTGTATAGTACGTTGCAAACATTCAAACTTATGTTTATATGCAATATCCTTAAAATTTGACTAATGTACATTGGTTCTTTTTGTTTACTCCGTTGAAAACATTTCTTATCGATTACTGGTAATCGCCAGCAAACAAACAATAAAACGAAAAATCTCTCGATCAGCTGTTTTAGATTTATCCATATAAAGTGCTGATAACTTATGTTAAGTGTGCCAATACGTAAGCAACAAAGTAGTAAAAAAGGCCTACTTCCGTGTGCGTCATCATAACTATTTTGATAAGACAAATTTTAAAAAATAGGCTACAAAAATGTAAGTGGAATTTATAGTACTACTGTGTTTTGAGGGAAACAAAAAGTTTAAATTCCAAGTACAAAAATGATTTTAAATATGTCCAGATGCAACCATAATTATAATGTTGAAATGATGTATTTAAATAACATCCATAAAGAAATGTTTTATCTGGTTATTGTTTATTTAGTATTTATACAGAAAGACACTATGCTTGAATTAGTCATTATTTTAAATATTTATTGTTAGATATTTGGTTTAAATTAAAACGAAATAAAAACAATTTGTTTATCAATTAGATTGTGATATTAGCATTTATAAAAAAACTAATATTTGTAAACAAACACAGCTAGACATAAAATACTTCATTCGTAAAACACCTGTATAAATATTTGAATTGTTGAACCTGCTCCAAATACTGGAAATTTTAGGTTGAGAATCTTGTATACATAAAGTACCCAATGTTAGTTTACGTACAATAGAAAATTACGCCACCATATACAAAACCGTTAAAAAAACGTGAATCATTCTGAATTCATACATAATTGATTTTACTTAGGGCAGCAACAGAATTGAAACGAAAATATAAATAGTGATTTCGCCAGTTCCATGATTGCACAATACGATTCAGTTAATTATTCCTTGCATACCTTTGAAACTAATACCGCGAATAGAATTTTATACTGTCACTTATTTTTTACTGAATATAAACCATTAAAACATATGGATGGAAAACTTAACTACTGTAAATATACAAAATCAGCTGATTTTAAGCTGCAATATAACTAATATAATTCAAGAATAAAATGTGTATATAATCGAATATTTAATCATATTACATTAAGGACAATTTTGATTTGCTATAAATACACAAATTCAGCTTTGTTTCTTTCATTTTTTGTGTCCGTTTACTTACGATATTATTCAGGATTATGTTTAAAATAGATTCGCATTATTTACTACCGGGCATTAGGCCTTACACTACGTCTAAATGATTACATTAGCAAATCGGAATTTAACATTAGCATGATAAAATAGCCGAATGTTACTAGTAAAACATAGTGCTGGGTATTCGATTACGAGACACTTACGTGCAATCCTGATTGAAATTTACAAAAAAAGCCCTGGAATTGCTCGAGTCAGAAGAATTTGTGATGTTCATGAGTCCGTTTGATTAAAAATGACTTTATACACTAATGTCAACACACTTCGTGTTGATATATTAGAATAATAACAGCACTAGCTCACGAGCAAACCAACAATTCGTTTTTACACAAAGGCGACCTTGGTATTTTGAGTATCACAACAAACTGTACACTAAACTGCGTCCATATTTATTGACTGAACAGCTGACAGCAAGCGAAACTGTCTATTACTGTAGTCGCAATATAGGTGGGGATGATGACTAAACCAACGCGGTAAATTTAAATATGTTTGCATATAAAAACACGTATGGCAATGCCAATTATGTTAACTTTCAGTTTTACATCATCCCTTCTTATCACTGTCACTGCAACGCACTTTTAACCAACTATATTTTATGCGTTTGTATACCTAGCTTTTAATTGCAGTCATTGGGATTCTAGACGCCTGTAGTTATGCAACTTATACTACAAGAAATTCTTGGGGAAACCAAATTCTATAATTCAACTTGTCAATGTGCGCATTCAAGGGTATCATGCTGAGTTAAATCGCTGAGGTTTGCTCAATGCAAAATTCATTCCCTTATTTTATCAGGTATATATCAACATTACGCCACTATATACAACGCTAACTTTTTGACTGTTAGCACCAACAGCTGCCAGCAAAACTTTCCTTATCAATATATATGTTATCAATGAAGAAAAATTGCAAAATGCTATTCATACGCGTATATTGTTTATAGTTTTGTTACTATTACCAGTTTTAATGCAGCGATACTTATCATAATTTTAACTTAATTTTTTTTTAACTTAATCACTGCTGAAAATGATCTCCGATCAACGTTAACAATTATTAAAATAGTTACATTTGATTTTAAAAAATATATTAAAAAAAGAAACAGTTTTTACAATAGTATGTGGCTTTGTATTATAATATACTCAATAACTTCTTTACTCCCATAAAAATTAGTAGAAGCTATAATCATATACACTTATTACCAAAGGTATTTGATTTTTGTAAACATTTGCAAGAAAAATTTATTGCATTGGAAAAGAACAACAGTAACAAAATCATATGTATTTATTTATGGGTAAGATAATAGCAATGTGAATTATTTTACTTAATGATATGTTAGGGACATGCGAAATGCGACAATGATTGGTTAATTACACCAGTAATTACTCAAGTAGAAGGATGTTAGTGGTCGATTTTATGCCTATGCATTATATTGTTCAAAGGTCACACATCAAATAATGTACCATACCATACTTCATTTATAAAGCCGACACAAAAATAAAAGCCAGTGAACTGTTCTTAAGTAATCTCTATTGATTTTAAAGCCCGTAGAGGTTACATAAAAGAAATTTTAATTCAAAAGCCTTACTAGGTTCGAGACATCGTAGTCGTAAGGTAATACACCTATAACTTGTATCTAAAAGAGGTAAGATTATAATAATAATAATTACTTGTTATTTGGTGAATATTTTTAAAATTATCTTCGAGCATTGTATTTATATTTTAAATAAATATCGTCACCCATAATTACCTTAAGAAAACTACACGTATTTATTTAGATGCTTATTTATAGATAAATTGAAATTTGAATTTTGTTGGACCGGTGATATTTGGTTACGAATGTTGGCCAAACGCCAAACTGTCAAGTCACTGTCAAATAACAATATTCTGTGGTCAAGTTGCTGTCAACAAGCTGTAAAGTGACGTTTCTCCACGTTCTGTCTTGTCGACAGTCGTGTTTATATTTTATTTATTTATTGGTACGATTTCAAACAATAAACAAACAATAGATTTGTTTTGGTTTTACCCTTGTTGTTATTTTCTCTTGATAAAATCTTTTATAAGCATGTGAATCTCATATTCCAGTGCTAAAATTTTGCATTAACCTTGCATGTTTTATTTTATTGTATATTCTTTGTATATATTTTGAGTACGTGAATTAAATTATTTGTTTCTATTTGTATTTTTATGTTTAGTAGAGAGATTTTAATGCTTCATTACATTTTTAAGGTATGATACATAACAACAGTATTATAAGACAATGCATAGAGTTTGTTTCGAAATTAATACCTTGGCGTCAATTAAAGAAGTAAGTACTCTTCTGATACAGCGATATTTTATGTTAAAAATATTAATGCTTATTGTATTTAGTGTACATTGGAGAAACCAAAAGCCCACACCCCAAGAGGCTTATGTACCGACAGAGGCCGAGCATGTAGCAAATGTGGTAACTCATGCTGTAGGTATCGTTCCGAGTTTATTGGCAACACATGAACTATGGTCCCGGTCACATAATGGTGCTCAATTTTTTTCTGCGATTATATATGGAGCAACATTGGTATTTCTCTTTAGCATATCAACTTTCTTTCATTGTGTCTTCTATAGTAATAAAAATGGGTGAGTTGGGATTTTTATGCATGAATTTAAATTACTGATGGCCAATATTCTAGTCCCCTGAAAGATCTCTTACATAGATGTGATAGGGCTATGATTTATATATTCATAGCCGGCTCCTACTTTCCATGGTTAACAATTCAGGACTTCCCAGAGAGTGGATGGTCATCCTCCATGAAGTGGTTTGTATGGTTACTTGCGATTTTAGGTGTTACGTATCAACAGATATTTCATGAGAAATACAAAAGCTTGGAAACGTTTTTTTATCTAGTCATGGGTGTTCTTCCGGCATTGCCAGTAGTAACTGAGGTATGTATGATATTGATTTCAAATAAATGGCACAAATCAATGTCTATCAATATTAGAGGAATTTATTTTGCTTATCTTTGTTTAAAGATTTTATGGTGTTATATTCCAATCCATTGTTTTTACTAACCAACCATTTCCAGTAAATATAATATGCATTTATCTACAGTGGATACTTGTTTGTTATACAAACATTGACATACATTAGTGCTCTAAAATAATAATACATAACACATAACCACATTTGTGGTCGCGTTCACAAATTCGCCAACAAGCTACGTTCAAAATGAATAAAACAGAAATTTGCTATTGTAATAGGGGATCACTACCTCACTCAAACGAACTATAATGATACCGCGGTTTTTAGGGAATTTTCAATTGTACAGTTTGCTTTGGTTTGTAATATGATAACCGTAGTGTTTTTTCTGGTTTTAATTTGCGGATGTTGTCAAATATTAATCAGATGTTCTTCCAATCGTCGAAAGACGCTTTGCGCTTTTTACTTATTTATTTCCTCTAATATTTTGAGATAATAATAAATAAACATAACATGTCAAACAATTTTGTGCCATGTATTTTTTGTAAATACACATAGATAAATGCTTTACAATGAATAAAGATTTAAATTAAATAAATTATATAATAAATGTATGTTTTTTACTTTTTTTTGTATGTGTAATACAGTTACTGTTATTTTTGCTATAGCACTATGGATTTTCGGGCATGATAGAAGTAAAGTTAGGAGGCTTAATCTACGTAATAGGAATATTGTTTTTTAAAGCAGACGGCTCAATTCCATGTGCTCATGCCATATGGCACATATTTGTCATAATAGCTGCCAGTGTACATTATTGCGCCCTGCTCAACAACCTTTACCCCTTACTACCTCTCCAAGAATCTCTAAACACAAAATACAGTTAAAGATACTAGAACAAGAAAATATATAATACAGAATCTCATATTCCGAAGGATTTAAGTAATAAATCCCTGAAATTATTTTGTAATCTCTATATATCGCTCTCCAATTACATATTATAAAGATTTTAGAGAAGATTTAATTAGTACGTATATTACATTTCAACGTTTAAACACTTAATTGTAGTTAAGTGTACGCGCAGTTGATTGTTGTTATGGGTTGTCAATACGTTTATGGAATTCTATACAAGGGTGTGCGTATTAAAGATTCTCATAAAACCAAATTACCGTAGCGTAATTCGTTACACATGATATTCTACTAAAGCTCTATTTTTCGAGATATTTTTTAATTTATCAATGTGCCCATACTTATAGCAAATATATTAGGCAACAATTCTTTATGTAAGTACCTATATATTGAGATTATTGTAGTTAGCAAAGTGATGGCCAAAGGAATAATGCGATATTATTTTGTAACTCATTTGTAAAATGTTCTAGATTAATACTTTTGTATTTTATTATCTATTTTATGTTCCCCGTAATATACGTCTATTTTTATTACCTTTTTGTGATCCTGAAAATTAGTCCAATTTTTATTTATACTTATTTATCAGACAATCATAATCTCAACGATCATCAATTAAATAACTATGTACCGTGGCGATTTTTAATGTTTGAGGCAAATACAGTGTTTTGGCAATACTGGAGAAATGGTAATGCTCAATACTTCTACTAAATATTTACCTTGAGGTTAGAATTTTTGCTTGGCCACGTTTTGACAGCATGTAATTTTAATGAATGTTTTGACAAATTTGAATTTGCAAATCAGCGTTGTCAAAAAGTCACATAACATAATCTCAAACATTAAAAATCATACGATCTGTACACATATTAGAATTTAGCTCAATATTTTATTAGTTTAAAATGTGGTGAGATCAATTGGAGTTATAATTAGAGTAAGCTATGAGTATTACAACTTAGTTGGTAACACTTAATTAAATGATAAATCATATTTGCATAACTGCCAAAATGTCATCAAATTATAATAGCTGTCACATTTGTAAAATTCTAGAACGCAAAACTTTTCTTAGTAAAAAATAATAAAAAATACCCTTACCACCTCGATGAGTGAAGAACTCCTGGATACGTATTTCGGCAACTAA
>JARFOC010001350.1:373631-406834 GCA_031763485.1 Osmoderma eremita
CACAGAAATATTTTTACTGGCCAAAAAACCGTTTATGGAAATTGCTGTGTGACAAGGCGCATTGTCATGATGCAGGACCCAATCGTTCTTGATGTTTGGTCTCACACGCATGACCCTTTCTCGGAGTCTTTCGAGAACCTCTCGGTAAAAATGTTAATTAACTGTCTGACCTTGAGGCACGAACTCTTTGTGAACGATTCGCTGGCCATCAATAAACAAATCAGCATGCGCTTGATCTTTGATTTGCTCATTCTTGCTTTCTTGTGCTTTGGAGATCCTGAAGTGTGCCATTCCATGCTCTGGCGTTTTGTTTCCAGGTCATACTCACTTAACTCACCAGTAATGACACGTTCATTATTTTCAATCGATTCTAAAAAGTCAAAGCACCTTTCTCTCCTGATGTCCTTTTGTTGCTGCAAAAGGTCTTTTGGAACCATTTTCGAGCAGATCTTTCTCGTTCCCAATTAATTAGTCAAAACTTGATGAACGGTGGTGTGAGACAAATTCAACTGTTCCCTGATCATCCTGATCGTCAACCGACGAGTGCTTCCCGTGTTGCCATATCAAACGCCACGTTGTCAGTTTCATTACTTAATTTAGACAGCTCGTAGATCAGCTCGTGGACAAGAATTGAAGAAACTTCTAAACTGAAAATCGTGTTTCTGAACAAGAACTATCACAAATCATCCAGAGCAAATATGTATAGTACTAATAATGGTTTATTTTCTAACAGGTTTACCCTCAAATACAGGAAAAAGTGAAAATATTCCCAAGATTCGACCCCTGCGTACACCACAGAGTGGACAGAAAATGTTAGATCCATTGGTATCATGATATTCAACATCCTTCTGCTTGTCTGTAACGTAGGAGCGAGACCAACCAACTAAACCGAGAAAAAGCGCATATAATTGAAGTTTATGGACTAAAATAGAATGGTCAAAATCCGCTTGTCGTTGTCTAAAGTAACTTTAAAAAGTGCTCTGAAGAGTTTCAGTCGAAACAAAGGAGAGAAACGCTAAGGAACATGTGTATACTTTAATTTTTAATATCTTAAAAATAGTTTATTGTATACATATAAATATTTGGCATTTATAACGATTACATTAATACAAAATACTAAAGCCTAATGACTTTGAGAGGTGCTTCCTCTGTTTAGTAAACCAACAGAGGTGAACGGCCTCAAAGCGGGATCAGCTTCCGGTAGCGAACCCCCGGTTACAGTCCTGGGATCATTATTCAGCAGAAGAACTTGGCCGTTGGTGCTTTGCCTGAAAAATAATGAAACGAAGTACGTTAAATATCGAAAGCGGGTTAAAATATATACCTTATGATTGCGTCATTTTCTTTCTCCAATATACTCTCGTCATGTGTGAATACTATGCATCCATAATTAAAGCTATTGCTGCCGCTGTATTCGGCCAAGATTCCGTTGTACACCAAAAGGTCATCGACCAAAACCTGTCGCAGAGAAAACAGGGGTAAATATTTGTTAAACGAAATGCTACCAAAAAAAATACCGCAAATTCTTTAACGCCTCTCTTAGGTGTCTTGGAGTAATTCCACAATTTAATCACAGAAATTTTTATGGGCGCGTCCAACACTATGAATATCTTATTGAGACGTTTGGGCAAAATTGGCGCCAACCAAGAATGCGCTCCACTCCCATCTTCATAAATCCCATCTATAAGTTTATCCGGAGTCCTCACATCACCGGAAACATCTCGTAACACATTTACGCTTTCGGGATAAGCGCAAATATCTGAAAATGAAAGCTCGGAAGATTTAAAAAATATATATTTTCCCTAATTCCCACTGGATTCCTCGAAGTATATCTTTTTGCCCACTTGATCGTATACTTCTATTCCATTCAGACCGCAGTAATACTGATCGCTCCAAGTTGAAAATATGTTAAACTGAATGACGAAACCGACTGGCATGTCGGGGTATTCGTACAAATCCGGTGTCTGGGTCCCTTCAGGATTAAAAACGTAGTCTTCAGCGGTTCTGGCGTAAGTGTTTTGGCTCGATTGTTGATCGAAACGAATATCTTGTACGAAATCGTAGCAGAGGTTCCCGGGAGCCCTCCTGATCCAAAAAATTTCAGTTTCTGATATTGGACTTGGCAATATCTTTCCGTCTAGTAGGATTTTCAATTTGCTAACGCCAGCTGAAGACATATCTAACGATTCGTTGTAGTTCCATATCCGAATTCCTAAATAATCGTTATTGAAGACACCAAAAGGGAAGATATTGTTTTAAGAAATTTACCCGACAAATATACGAAGGTTTCCAATTTTACGGTTACAACCACTTCTTCCCCATCGTATGGCACACACCACATATTTCTCTTGTCGACGCTTAAATTTTTGTCATTAATCAACCTATCTAAAGTATCCGTTCCAAGGTTGCAACTCAGATTTTCTCCGGATAATCTGACAACTGTTTCATTGCCTTGTATCAGTTCAAGCCCAGTTAAACCTATCGCGTTCGGATGGTTCCAATTGGAGACGAGGACCAAATCGACCTGTTTGGCACCGAATAGAATTTGATCTCCATCGTTTTCTGTTGGGATTACGGTCAAATCTGGTCGGATTCCAGTGAATGGCCTTTCGGTTTCCTGGATCAATATGCAGTGTTGAAAGAAGTTTAAAAAAATAATTGCGGGTTAATTTACCTGAGAAAAAGCTGAGGTGGGTGGTCTATCTGCTTGAGGATTTTCTTCGTAAGCACTTGAAATTAGAGTGGAATAGCTGGTGTCGTTTTCAGCTATTGCTGCCAAAATAGTTTCATCGGTAGTGAAAAGGATTGTCTGTTAATAGATATCTAAGTTTAATCCTTGGTTAAATCAACTTAATCAATTTCTTTATCAAAAGCATTTTATCATTAGTTGTTTGTGGTGCAGACTGTTGATAATTATTTTGGTAAAAATCAAATTCTACTTGATAAAACCAATTTCTAATGAAAGTTTCCCGTCAAATATTGCTTGGATCTGCAATCCTCGAGCTGAGAAATACAATTCGTTCATGTATGATGCCAGAAAAGTTAGTATTGAATGGCAGATTGCTAAGCGATGTTGAACCTTTATACGCATTTGTGTGTACCGCTGAAGTATCTTTTGTAAGCGACGTTCACTTTCGCATAGGATCGTCCAGGTTAAGTTTTGTGGCATAGTGCATTATGTCGAAATATCCTGCAGAAGCAATTTTAGGGTTATGTAGTTGATAGAAACCGAAGAAGGATACATTTTGGTAAGTAATTAATCGCAAATCAGCTGGAATTTTGGAGGGTTGGTGTACCTACAGTGCGGGTAGATGAATTCGTAATTTACAGAGAAAGACCCAAGCAATATCTTACAAGAAGAAAGTTCCAATATAGAATGCGTTCATCAAGAATATATCACAAAAATACCCCAAAATCAATTACTCATACCATGAAAACCTTAAAAGGAGATGTTTTGAGAAAGAAATTGGTTTGGACCCAGTACATTATCTATCAATATATCGATATTATATTAGACAGTGAGAACGTAAAGGTTGGAATAAAATCATTTAAAACTCAGGTGTTTTTTTCCCGAAAAAACACTCGGACCCGTCGATTTTTGATTTTAGTTGCCGTTTTTCTGATGATTATTTTATGTATACAGGCTGACCCAAAAACATGTTATGACAGTTTACTTTTTTTTTAATGGAAACATCTCTTTTTATTTCATTTTTAAATTCTACGTCAAATTCTGAACATATTTTATGTATCATTTCCTATACTTGAATTCAATTCATTTCGAGAAAAATGCATTGTAACTTGAAAGATCAAAACATTATATTCATTTAGAAAAAATAATAAAATACAATAGAAAATAAAAATTATTTTTTCAAATGTTGGAAATGACCTCCACCAACTTCCTGGCGGTATCCGAGACGATATTAAAATTTCCGCAAAACGTTATTAACTATCTATCAATCTCATTTCGTCTCTTATCCTATTCTTTAAGTCTTCGATATTGTTTGGTCGGTTAACATAGACCTTACACATAAGATAACCGCACAAAAAATAATCTAAAGGGATCACATCTGGAGATTTGGCCGGCCACTCAATTGGACCACGTCCACCAATCCATCGTTCAGAGAAAACCGTATTGAGGTTACTCACGCACAGGACGAGTGTAAAGGGCCGGAGCTCCATCTTGCTGATACCATAAGAAATCGTTTGGTGTGTCAGGTTCATCTGGATCGTGGTATAAAGTGGCAGATGGTTCTAGGTCATCTTCTAAAAATTCTAAATATCTGTTGCCGTTTAAGTACCCATCAAAGATAAAGAGCCCAAAAATCTTGTTTTCAACAATGCTGGCCCAAACATTAACCTTTTGAGGATATTGGATATGACATTTCATTATCCAGCGGGGGTTTTCAGTATCCCAATACCGACAGTTTTGCTTATTTACACTTCCATTGAGACAAAACGTTACCTCATCCGAAAATACAATTCGTTTTGAAAACTGTGGATCGTTATTGCACAAATTCATGAGCATATCGTAAAATCCAAGTCGTCTGTCGTGGTCATCTTCATTTAGTTCATGAACCAACTGGACTTTGTAAAGATGCCATTCACTTCCTTTAAATACTTTAGGACGGATGTCTGGCAGATCTGATTATCCAAAGCAATACTGCGGCTATGCTTATGGTAGTCTTCTTGAACAGCCAGCAATCATTTAGCTGTTTCTGATACCGTAAACCGACCTTTCGTATAATTATCTCTGACGTGACCTAAGTCACGATATTTTTTTTTCTATTTTGTTGACAGTAGATTGACATATTCGCTCTCTGTGACGATACTTGGCATTAAACATTTCCTTTTGGGTGTCCTCATACTCATAACCAATATCTCTATTCGCACTATTTCATTGAGACGTACCGTTTAAAAAAACCTTATCGTAATAAGTTTTGCTAAGACAAAGTCACTTAAGATATGAGTCAACAGTCACTGTCAACAGTATGACTCAATTCAAGGTTTTATTTACATAATTTAAATGTTTAAGTTTAGTTGAATTTTTTAGGTTTCTACATTTTTTTTCTCCGAAACAGTTGAATTCAGGTATAGGACATGTTACATAAAATATGTTCATAATTTGAGTAATAATTTAGAAAAGAAAAAAGGAGTTTTTGGATCAGCCTGTATACATGAAATAATCGTCAGAGAAACGGCAACTAAAATCAAAAATCGACCGGTCCGAGCGTTTCTTCGAGAAAAAACTCCTGAATTTAAAATGAATTTATTCGAAACTTTACATGCTCGCTGTATATAAAGATTCTTTCGGTTCTGTGGTAAACGTGTTTATATAGTGGTACATCATTTTATTCAAACCCAAGACTGCGCTTAAAGAAAAACTTCATTTCAGGGTGTTTTTGATTGAAAGATTGACAAAGTATTGGACTAGAACGTCTAAAAGTATATCTTTTTTTCAGAGTTTCTTTCGTTCAACTTAAACAAATAACAGTAAATGTAAACATAACCATGTGCTATGATGCAGTACAAAAAAAATAATTTCATTACCGAACTGACAACTAGTCATAGAAACCAAAGAGTATTTTACAGCAAAAAGTAGATGGTTACGGACTAATTTACATTTTTTGTTATTGTCTACTACTATTGTTTACTACTACACACTAGCGTATGTACCTAAGCCTAAAATTTCCTTTAATCAACGGAAGAAATTGAAAACACTACGCTATCATACTAGTGCAATTCTTACATCACCGAAAGCATCTACACCTCCAAGAATTCCTCCGCAGGCCTTCCTGATTTCACCAATGAAGATCAAGGCACCGTCCAATGTGATTTGCACCTGTCTGATGCCCCGATATGAATGAATTCGCGATTTGTTGTAGTTCTAAAAATGACATGCGTCAAGTTTTGCCGATAAATTCCTGGGTTATATAGAGCGGCTGTGCCCCCTTCCTCATAAATTTTTAAGAGAAATGAGAAATAACAAAACAGAGGTGAAATTATGATATTTTGGTTATAGTGGCATAAACTTGTATTAAAATGTAGGACCGATTGCGTTGGACGATTTTAAAGGCATAAGTAGTTAATATACAACCTGATTTGGCAGATATTTCTATTATGTTTACGCCAATGAAAACAATTTTAGGATTTTCTATATTTTTACTGACATACCGGAAATAAACGATTAAGGTACCTTACATACCTGCTTATTTTATGGTTGATCTTGCTTAGGAAATGTATTTTTTTTTTAGAATTTAAAAGAAACGTCAAATATTATAATGATTTTCGCTAGATCTGGCGAAAGTTATCACGAAGCCGAAAGAAATTTTAAGGGATTATTTTCCGAATATCGATTTCGTCGAGAATATCTAAGGAAAATTATTCATAAATTCACCACTACTGGCAATGTGCAACAAGCAAAATGTGAATGAAAAGTTACTAGGCTCACTTCAGTGGATAAGAAAAATGTTAACATCTGAGATCCAAAATTATAGACCAACGGCAATTATTAATAACTTCGCTGGGCGCAGGCGAGTTGAGTCTGGAATAATTTAATCCTTCTTAATGACTATTCAGATGAATTCCAGGTAATGTCGAATGTGTTTTTAGTTTTTCTCTGCAAGGCCGAATAAAAGTGCTAGAGGTAAAAGAAGAAAAGGGGTTTTTTTTGTTTTACAAAAAAAATCTCGAACGTCATTTGTCACACTTATTTTTCTTCGGATTCATAATAAACATAAAATTTTGCAACTTTACCAAATTTAAACCTACTCTCTATCTCCAATAATCCCATGGTGAGGGTCGAAAATGAATCAGCCTGTATAGGATCATTTACCCTCGATTTTGATTTCTCCTTTCTGAAGATCAACGCGGATTTGTCAACACCGGTCTACTGTTGGCAATCGTTACTGAATTTTTTTATCAAAAAGCCTTGATAACAATCAACAAGTTGATGATATATGTAGGGTGTTCAAAAATATCGACGTACTATTGCTAACTTTGTTATTAATAATAAAGCAAATTCGGTTAAATCAGCAGATATTCGTCAATTCAGCAATTGAATGAATCGTTTTTTATGATATGTTAAAATTTGGTATTGTTTTAATAGAACATATACGCTGTGCAAATTAAGTAACGCATAAATTCAGTAATTCAATAATATTTTCAGCCTATTTTCACTTTTTTATGCCATCTGTTTTTCATGTTATGACGTCATCGACTTTTTTTAGGGACAATCTATATTTTTTATTATTAATTTTGGTATTACTTTTTATTTCGTTTTCAACGGTATAAAATTTTCAATATGTTATATATGAAAAAAAAAATCGAGAGAAACAGTCTTAAAGTTTAAAAATTAAAAATTCATTAAATTGGGAAAATTTATCTAGTTGCCGGTGTATAAAACAAAAAACATTAGTTACGGCAAATATCGTACGATTTACGGTAAATGTCAATAATACTATTTTGCTTTTTCTATTGCGCTTGCACCTGGCAATGCTGACGTAACAGACGCGTGACGTCAGAGCACTTGAACTTTTTACTATCGGAAGTAATGATTAGATTTCTTTTTGTGGGGTTACTTAAAATCGAAAGTGTATGACACTCGACCTACCTCGACCAACGATTTAAGGCATCGAATTTTACAAATGTGTGCAGAAATAACTCTGGAAATGCTGAAAAATGTTAGAAGGGAATTTTCTAGTAGGCCTTTTATTGTCTAGAATTTATGCGTTTAACCTTTCCTCATTCGTTTAATTCAGTAAATACTTTTGAGAAATCGCTTTCGCTATATCCAAAATATTATAATTTGCCTGTAATTTCATTCCTTTCAAACATTATGAGGGGGTGGAGGAGGGGGTAACAATATACGACCGCGCTATATGAACTTCAATATTTCATGACGGTTGGTGTAACCTTGAACAATAAATTTAAGGCCTACAAAAATCTCTTTCCAAAAGAAGTAGTTTAAAGGCGCCAACTCAAATGAAATAAAGATATATATTTCAGTTAAAGATGAACGAAAAAATATTGCAAAAATCCCAATACCCATATCCTGAACATAGCCAACGTTGTTATTTCTTTGAATTCGATAAAAATAGTATGTTTATGACCCGGAGTGTACGGAGCCAACCACAAGTGGACATCGTCTTGGGTTCGATTTACCCCGTCCAATAAGTTCGTTACAATTCTCGGATCGTTATTGCATTCTGGTAATACATTAACATCAGCTGGATTAGCACTGATCTGCAAATTACTTTATTTTATTTCATCCACAACTCCTCATTCTGATTTCCACGCCACCTTTTTGACTTGAACAATTCTCCCATCCTTTCCAAAAATATCCATACCATTTAGCCCAACATAATGTTTATCGCCCCACGTGCTCAATATGGTTACCAACATTATTTTTCCAGTCGGAAGCAGTGGTATTATAAAGTCGTCCACGTTGGAAGTTAACATCTCTCTACATTGTGTGCTCTTCTTATTTTTCTTCCTCTTGCGTACGGCTTTAGCTATATCCTCAAAGCTGGGGGTTCTCATTATACGGCTACCCATTCTATGCTTGTCTTCCTCCATCTGCTGCATGATCCTTTCGTTTTCCGTCAACAATTCATTGATTATATCACGTCTCAGTTTCTCTTCTTTCACAATCTTCATTTTATAACTATTTAGATGTTTGCCACTATGCTGAGGGGATTGGTCACTGTTGGTTTTGATCAGCCATAAATTTAAGTCTTTGCTCTTGTTAATCGAACCTTCTAAATACTTATACAAGTCTTCTGATGATTTCGACTTGCTAACTGGTAAATTTATTTTTTCCTCGCCGATACGCTGCTCAGCGGCACAAGGTTCTGTTGCTTTTTTGATGTTACTGTAAACGTAGAAAGGAACGTAATTTGACATTTCGCTTTTGGAACGTAGCGGCATGCTTTTCTCCAATATCGACGGACTGTATGGGCTTTTTTCGGAATCTACCGATGTTCCTATTGAAGACACCGGTGATAAAGTATTTTCTGTAACTAGAAATGTCTGCATCATTAAATAAAATTGTAATTTTTTTAGGTATTTACTATATTAGAGCGGAAATATCTTATTTTGACTTATACAATTTTCCTTTGTATTCTTTATTTTTTACAATAACTATTATAACCAATAACCATAACTCCTATGACCATAATTCTAGTTTGATATGCATACGATAATTATCAGTGGCCGCTGATATATAAGGGCTGACGGGCTGCTGCGATGACTAAGTTTTGGAAAAGCGGCAATCAAAAATAAAAGTAATTTCCCAAATTACTGTTTATATAAAACAAAAAGAAATTTCAATTATGTATGGATTAAAACAGCATTATATTATGTTCAGACATTAAATCGGAACGCGCCACTTAGCATACGGCGAATTGGGCTGCCGACATCGTAGCACCATTTAGTTGTATCTGGATGCGCGATGAGCGTGTATGAATTCGATTGAAGAACTTTTAAAAATCCCTTTTCCAAGACCGAGTTTTGAAAAAAAAAATTTATCAAATCGCTAAAACAGCGTACGCCCCCTATAACTTTATCAATAGAAAAGGATTTGGTTCAAAATGGTATTGAAAGTTTTAACTCCAAAGCTATAAACAAATTTGCGAGTAACAAAAACCATTATTTTCCGCAATTAATAAAAATAAGACAAAAATTTCTCATTAATATATACATAGTTATATTTTATGCAATCCCTAAAACTCCCCTAAAACCCCACGATCCGCCACTGCTGAATACGATCTATAGCAAGAAGGCTGGTGTTTAGAGATCAATTCTGCAATGTAGACAATTTCAGAAAACAATGCATACAAATATATCAAATTCCGGTGAGAATTTTTAGAGCTTTTATTATTTAAAAAAGCTGTACTAAAAGAAGCAACCCACCATACATCATTTTTACTTCACAATTTTTGAAGTTTGTTTGTGTTCGATATTGGCACTACAGGCAACTCTTTGTTAAAAGTATAAATCTCTTCGGTATACTTTTGGCGCATACTGTATGCAGTTGTTTACGCGACTATGTGTCATTAAACCTTTTTATACGTCCCAAGGTTAGTTAACTCGTTCTGTTCGTCAATTTTTTAAACATTTTTTTACCTTGTCGGAATAATGCACTCCACCGAGAGCTGGTTTCGTTGCCACCTAACCCTCGCGCGCATATTACGTTATGCTTTATGCAAGTTTATACAAGCTATAACTATTGAAACACCAGGAAAAATGAAACAAAAGAAGCACGTCGCTCGTTTTTCGCCGCGCCTCCTTTGTTTCTTTCGTTTCTGGAATTAAGTATGAATAATGGATCTGTAATTCCAGTAATTTTTGTCTCGGAAAAAGGGACAAAGGCGACTTAATTTTGAAAAAAAGGCGCTCCATTTTTACATGTACATACTCTTACGCTTAGAGTTTGTAAACAAAGAAATAAATCCAATTTCTTCGCTTATGTAATTTATACTTGGCATATTTACAAGTCCACATGATAATTATATTATGTACCACATAATTTTTCACTCACCAATGCTAATTTTTTTATTACTTTGCAAACATTTGGCACTATCCAATCTGCCCATATGTGACTTTTGGAAGAGGTTCAAACTCTTCCAGCTCTTCTCCAAATTATCTTGTTCCGAATCTAAAAGGGACGCTTCGAGATTATTTAAGTTCGGCACCAGATAGTCTAAATGCGACACCGACACGTTTTTCGGTGTTAAGGCGGCGTGAATTTGTGATGGTAAAGACGCCCTTCGTCCGTATTTAGCCGACGATGGCCTAAAAAAAATTAAACATGTGACATAAAATATTGTCAATCAATTTAACCTCAAAAACAAACGTCATTCAAAATGACATTGACGTTTTAAAACTAAATTTTAGAGTAATTGTAATTTCAGTATTTTAGTTACGACGTTGCTCTTGTCTGCAACATAATCACACATCAAACGTCAAATTTTTGCATACTTGTTTTATGTAAGATAGAGCTGCGTAAATCTACTTATTTCTTATCACACACTATTTAAATTATCAATAGTAGGTCTCTCTGTATATATCTGCATATATTTAAAGAGAAATTGTGATACTTGCGTTTTATTTTCATTGTTGGATATTTCCTCAGGTATCATATCCGGAATCGCATTGATATCGTGTGTGTTACTTGAATTGATAAACTTGTACATGATAGCGTTACTCGTTTGCAAACCACTTCCTTGTAAATTCGTTATATTGCTAAAATTACAAAAAGGAGAGCTAGTCGACACTTCCAAATGGCGCACAGTTACTAAACGAAAAAAACCATTAAGATTTCATTATACACCCATCCCATAAGAACTAATCGATACCATATCAAAAATTAACTTTTTTTCGGTGGTGTATAATTGAATTATTTAAGTAATTCGTGTTTTTTGTAACTCACTCTGTTATGTCCCCCAACCATTTCGGTAATTTGCCATGCCTGGGTATGTTTAATGAATCGTATTCTTCTGCATTGGGGTTCATTATGATTCCTTCGTTGTTGGAGGCATATTTCCAAAATTTAATTTGTCTTTTAATTAACCTGACAGTCCTTGTTTTAGAGATGTAAAGACGTTTCAAATGTAATATTGTTGTTATTGCCAGTAGCTATGGTAACTAGTGTTAATGAAATTCAAAAATACCAATAGATTTTATTGTGAAGTTATTTGAAAGTCAAAATTCCCATTTATTTATGAGTTGTTTTATTTATTAAACAAAGATAAAATGTTTAAAAGATATAAAAATATACATAATGCTAATACACAGTATAATGTACAATGGTGTTATTCTATTGTTAAAAATATTTTAAAACAATTATATACATTTAAAAAATTTAATAAAAACTAACTCGTAATAGAATATCGATTTCAAAACTATTATTCAAAATCTTTTTTATTTTTGCAAATAAAACTTTTTGCTACAAATTTGTGGGGAATGTAGGCAACCCAAACAACAGATTATGACAGAGATGTCAGTTTTGCTTTTTGTTAGGTTAAAATGTGTACAAAAAGTCTTATCAAAACTTTGTTTTCAAAACATTCGCGTTTTGATGGAAAATCATCAATAAACATGAAACATTGTAGTGGATTTTGTTAATTTTATTCGTTTAGTTATATAGGAAGTAATAATTGTAACAGATGCAAGTAATATGGAAAATATTTTTGAAGAATTAGGCATACCCAGAAAGTACCTGAAACCCACCAACAGAGAAGATAGGTTTATTGCATTAGTACATAAATCATGGCTAAAGTAAAGATATTCTATTCACCCTCTAAATATATATTTATGCTTGTCTCTATCTGTAGGTCATTACTGAAACATTCGAAACTAAACGAATTTAATGAGAAGGGAAAGTTTGATGCTTGGCCACAAACAGATGAAGAAATCGGACAATCATGGACGAAAATATTTATTCATATATACAAGAAACATGAAGCGAAAGTGATTCCTTTGCCTAGGATAAGAACGTCAATCGTAAATGATGATCCGCCGTTATCATTCTCCCAGTTAATGCAATACATCTCACAAAGTAATTATAAAAATTTATGGAAAGAAGCATATAAGAAATATAATTCCAATTTGGAACATAATAAGGAATCACAAGTAACGTTAACGGATTATAACCAAGTGTTACGTGAGATAATTATACGGACTTACGGCTGTCAGATAATAAATGTGTGTGATCATAGTGCTAATGTGGAAGCTTCCAAAAGTTTTTCCGTTAATTTAAATATTTTACCGGCATTATGTGGGATTGAAACTCTTAACGCAATATTTTTGTTACATGCTCCGTATATGAGTCATAATTTATATGATTGTGTAACATTCAGTCCGGCTGTCTTAGAAAACTGCTACACTAAACCACTTTTTATTATTTATCAACTTTTGAATATACTAAAATCATTACACAATCGTAGTTTAACGTTAGGTGATATTACATTGAGTGATATTTATTTAAGGGAAGATCTGTGGATTATGATATTTCCACAATTAAAGTCAAACTTGTATGTAGAAGATATACCAAAGAATGATAATAAGAAAGTATCTATAAGTTTGTCCGATTGTCATAAGAATGGACATAAATTTGAAAATTTGAAATGTATTTTATGCGGCATTAAAACTTATGATAAAATCCAAGTTGCGACAGAATCTTTACAGAAACTATGCCAATTCTGGATAGAGGGACAAATCTCAAATTTTACTTACTTGACCGCTCTAAACAATTTGTCAGGTAGAAAATTAGGTGATCCCAATTGCCATCATGTGTTTCCGTGGGTCACAGATTTCTCGTCAAGGTGTGGAAAGAATTGGCGTGATTTGAAGAAATCAAAATATCGCCTTAATAAAGGAGATAGGCAACTAGATCTAATGTATGAAGATATCCAACTGCAAACACCCCATCATGTTTCCGAAGCTTTATCCTCCATTACTTACTATGTATATATGGCTAGGCGAACACCCAAATCTGTGCTTTGTAAAAATGTCCGCACCATCTGGGTACCTGCTGAATATCCGAGCTCTATACAAAGGATGCAAGAATGGACTCCGGATGAATGTATTCCGGAATTTTTCCACGATCCATCTGTTTTTAAAAGCATTCATGATGATCTGGGTGATCTAGAAGTACCTCCTTGGAGTACGAGCCCCGAGGATTTTATTGAGAAACATAGGGAAATATTGGAGAGCTCGCACGTATCTGAACGACTGCATCATTGGATTGATTTAACGTTCGGTTATAAGTAAGTAATTTGCCCAAATAAAGCTGAAATCGATCTAATCAATCAACATTTCTAAAAAGGCTTTCAGGTTATGCTGCCATAAAGGCAAAAAATGTATGTTTGCAATTAGTCGATGGTCATTCCAATCTTACATCTTCGGGTATAGTCCAATTATTTAACTACCCTCATCCACCTAGATCGTTAAATAATTTGTTTTGGGGAAAAGTACCCCCCAAAATATATATTAAAAAGTCGCCCAAATACAGTAAGTAAATTGAAATCGTTTAATCGTAGTAAAAATTCCCTTGCCACTTTGATGAGTGAAGAACTCCAGATACGTATTTCGGCAACTAAGTTGCCATCCCACAAAGGATGATAATGTTAGACGTAGCATTCTGGGAGATATGCGCCACACAGAACATCACTTGAATAGCACTACCTTCCGGTTCACAATCTATGTCTGTATACTACCAAATCGTTCCGGTTCATTAAGCGTACTTCGTTACGCTCACTGAACCGTAACAATACACTTAATAATAATATTTCTATTATCTAACAGAGCAGGTCAAATTAATTACGAGTAAAAATTGTTACAATGGAAGACAAGCAACAAATATGAACGTAACAAGCATAAGCAAATAAAACGATGTAACTAGCATAGAATTCATAAGTTTGTCTTAATCTTATGAATGTAACTCACGTAACTATCCAAATCTCTAAGATTAAGGACTTGTTTCACTAACCTAAGATTGTTTGTTGACATGCAGAGACCTGTTTCTGTAACATGCTGGGCAACACTAGACCTTTCTGGTCTGCCACCTCTAAAATGAGCAATATGCTCTTTAAAACGTGTTAAAATTGGTAGCCTCGTTTGCCCAATATATTTTGCATTACATTCTTTACAATCTATTTCATAAATTCCTGATTTTTGATGTGCCTCAATTTTATCTTTGGTATTTCCTAAAAGGTTATTTAAAGATTTATTTGTTTTGTCATCAAAGTGGTAAGGGAATTTTGATTTTTACTAGTTTAAGCCACCGTACCCTATTCAGAACTTATATTTCTTACTAGTTTCAAGATAAGCAGTTTTATCTTGAACATAGTGTACATCTTGATTATTTTTAGAAACACGAGATCATAGCTTATCTTCAGTCACCGTAGAAACCGAAAAGAGTGAAGAAGAATTAGACGAAGAGATATCTTTTTCCCACGCTAGTAATTGGTCCCCGTTAGGTATTTCCAGGCTGTTATCTAGAAGCAGATCATCACTGAGTGATGAACAGAAAGATCAAAAACCCTCGAGAAGTCCCAGTAGTCAAAGAAGCGCAAACCTAGGTCCAAAAAATCCAACTTTCATGTCCCATGTCACTCCCAAAGTAAGGCCGAATCAACTGTCGGTACCATCTACGTCTTTAAACACCGGTATCATTTATTTACCAAAGGAATATAATCCAGCTCAAGCGTTAGTTAACTTAGAGAATAAGCATCAGTTTTATAGTAAAATATTTCATCCCGAAGAGGGAAGGAAAATTATCGTTTCCGAAAGTATTGATACTTCATCCGAAAGCAACTTTAACGATACCATCCAAAACGCTTTCACCAATAGGATATTCACGGAAACATTTGAAGCGAAACTAAGAACTTGTAGAGCTACGAAATCTTATACTTTTCCAATCGATAACCAAATGCTATCGTATAAGTCCCGTAGGGTCGTGGAAAAATTTGAAAATCTCGTTACCTGTAACTACTTGGAGATTATAGCTGCTAGAAGGATTAAAGAAATGCAAATATTAGGTTGCTTGATCGTAGAAATCTTTATGGCTAAGCAACTAAGATCCCTATGCAGCACTAATCTAACTGACGGAAATATAAGCAATTCCTTTAACGAAAGACTTAAGTCGTGTGTAACCATAGTGCGCAGTTGTAAAAATGATATCCCCTCTTGCATAAAATACATCGTTTCCTTGCTATTACAACCTGAACAGCTCAATTTACAAGAATTCACTTATCCGTCCGTTACCGACATAGGTTTACCGTCACCAAGTGCCCATTTACTATTGGAATCTCTTTTAAATCGCACTATACCTTTTAGTTCTCGCTATCTAATCTTGTATGATTTAGTGAAAAACTTGAAAGATTTTGAAAATGTCATGCAAGAACTACAGATCTTGTACCATTTTGATTGCAACGGGCAATTGTGTTTGGAATATGAAAATATTGAAAGAGCAAAAATCCTTTTTGAACAAACTATAGGTGAATGCAAAGTAAAAGCATGTGCCAAACATTTGCAACACCTCCTAGATGACTCAAATTCGACTGTAGACATAGAAATTATACATCTTTTAGTTCCGTATATCAAAACCATGATTGAGGAACCGCCCACATCGGTGCTAGCTGCGTGGTATCTGTTTGATCCAATAGCTAGAGTGCTGGGGCCCAGAAAAACCTCGGAAATATTTCTGAATTCCCTATTGAAATTATATGAAAGCGAACCATCAGAATCCACAATTCCATACAACAGTAAAATTGCAAAATTGTACCATCATAGCTTTCTTTTGAGGTTAATAGTGCGTTTCGGCCTTAAATGCTTTTTAGATCATTTTGTCACTTCACTAGTTGAAGCAATCGGAGGCTATAGAGATTATGATAAAGTCGACTTTATATTACATACACACGAGAAGGTTGTCAAGAAAACATCGCATTTGAAAGCAATTAATCAAGAAGAAGAGGAACTATCGCCTAGCGATGACTCTAGCAGTTCTGAAAAGAATATCCCGACAACGAAGAAGGATGAAGATGAAACGGCTGAAAATGAACCGGAAGTATTCGATTTTGAAACGGAAGACATACAAGAACCCTTGCAATCGTTAATCGAACATCTAGAACTAAACGTTTCGTCGGATTTGCCATACGTTCCTCAAGCCGAGGAAGCATTAGAAGCCCTGAGTGAAAATGAGCAACTGAAGAATTTAGAAGAACTAAATATGAACCTTAACGAAAATTATGACGATAAAGCAAGCCTTATATCGCCAACCATTCCAATTCCTTCCAGCTATCGGCAACACAGTTTAACTAACATCACCTGTGATATTGGTAATAAAAAGAGCGAAAATGAATTTTCGTTTGAGAAAAAGTCCGATTCCTTAAACTTCAAAACCAGCCCGGAATCGTCTAGTGTCAATAACGAAAGACGGAAATCTCTAGACCATATTTATTCCGCCTCTAACGAATCAGGAAATTGTAACTTTTTATCGAAAAGTAGCTTAAGAAGGAAACACGATTCAAAAATATCAGATATGAGTTGCGACAGCTTAATATGGTTGTCACACAGACTAGGTCCTGTTTTAACAGCGCGATATTTGTCGAGGAATTTATTAAAGATGCTGACACTGTGTTATGTTGGGAAAGAAAATCTTTTGCCTCTTCAAAGAGATTACAACAACACTTTAGATATTGACGTCATCAACGTTACCAACAGCGTAGTCATAGGGGATTCTAATGCCTCCAAAGTTTTGGATTGCCTTGGAAGTATAGCAGGTACATCTCATACTCAATTATCTGTGATACAATAATTTGATATTTCGGGTTAATTTTAGCCTTATACGGGGAACAAATCATTCTTTTACAATACTTTCCACATATGCGCGAACTTATAGCTTTATGTAAGAGGAAATTGACTGCCAACTTGGAAGGTGGACTGATATCGAGCTTAGCACTGCTAAAACATATAATTCCTTACTTATCTGATTCCACGTTAATGACTCACCTTCACGTAAGCCTTTAAATTATCTTACTTCATACCTAAGCACTAAGATCTTCACTTTTAATGGTTCGTCGGTATTTTCTTGATGAAAAAATGATTTTAGGATGAAATTTTGATTCATATCCTGCTACCATGCGTAAGACTGTTAGGTTCTACCAAATATACATTCCCCAGTGGAGCAACGTCGCGAAATGTTTTAGCAAGAAAGTATATAGCCACATTATATGTGTTGTCATTACGAATGGGCGCAGATAACACTAGAACCCATCTATCGGTACCATTCTTGCAAAGATTCTTTTTAATCTTCGAGAAAATCAAGGACGACGGTGATTATAACAGTATGCGAGAGTCAATAACTAAAGTAAAACAACAACGATTCTTTAAACTTCGTCGTAAATATTGAAATTTACAGAGCAAACATGAAGAAAATCATTTCGTGGAGATAAAGAAAGACGGTTCTACGACTGAGTGGACCTTAAAGGGTAAACCTCCGCACATTATACAAGTGCAGATGTTAGATTCGGATTCAACTGATAGCTTATCCCCGCCAATAACTGGTTTGTCTTCAGCTTTAGAGGCTACAGCAAAAGTAAGCCGAGATTTTGTATGAAACTTATAATCTCAACGATGCCTATTTAATTTTACAGGCTATGGATGAACTAAGAAATGTTTTTACGAGCGAATTAGCTTACACGGCGTACATACCATTTCTAAAGCAGATTGGTCTAATCTCTCTAGAAAATTCACTAAAAAATCATTCGACAATACATAGCTTATGCCAGAAGTATGAAGAAGATGAAAAAATTAATACGAATTCCAAGACGGCAGAAGTGAAGAGTCAAGAAAACCCCTCGGCGTCCACAGCAATTGGTAGCAATGTTGCACTGATTGGAAATCGGATCGACGTGCAAATAAAATCAGAAGAAGGCGGAATAAAAACTGTGGATGTCCTGAGTCAAATAAGCAATAAAATGGAGAATACAAGCAGGCACTTAAGAGGAAACTGGCTGGCGTATTGGGAGCACGAAATAGGCAGATCCGAAAAAGATACAATGTTTAATTTCAAACAAATAAAACTGCAAACTTTTGCCGGCCACGCTAGTTCGGTGAAGTCTTTGTGCGTTTTAGATAATGAAAATAGTTTCTTGAGTGGTAAGTATCTAATGCTGCGAGATATTTATTGTATTGTACATTTAACGCTATTGTTTCTGTGTAGGTAGTCGCGAGAAAACTGTAAAATTATGGTCTTTGCGCAGTCAAGGCGACGGTTCTAGCGTTTCGACTTGTCAATGGACTTATACTTCCCACAGGAAATCCATCATGGCAATCACCTTCATAGAAAGTTTCCGGTTAGTGGCTTCGTGTGATAGTACTGTTCACATATGGGATCCCTTCATCGGTCAACTAGTCGGACTATTAGAGAATCCAAAATATCCTCCAGTCAACACGATAAAAGCAATGCCCGCCCCATGCTCATTGATATTCGCAGCGACGACTGAGGGTATTCTGCGCGTAATAGACACTAGAACGTGTTGTTATACTCACGATTTGAAGGTAACCATCCCCCAACTTTGCTATATTCATGCCATTATTATTTATTTTATTTTGAGGTTAACGTAAATCAAGGAAATTTGATTCGCTGCTTAGCCATAGCGAAATCCGGTTTGTGGATTGCCGCGGGACAATCTTCCGGACATATTACCGTGCTAGATGCGAGAACAGGTCAAATAATCGCCACGTGGCGTGCGCATGAAAGTGAAGTTTTGCAGTTGGTACCCGTTTGTGAAGATATTCTGATTTCTAGTAGTTTGGATCAAACGATTTGCGTTTGGAATGTACAAGATGGCAAGTTTAAATTCCACATGAAGTAAGTTACGTTGTTTTTTTAATGAAAGTATGTTTGCATTAAGTGTATCGTTCTCGTTTATTTTATTTATGCCTTTATGTCGAGCTTGTTAACATAGATATTTGTTGCAAGATACCTTTTGTTTATCCTTTTTTCTTAATCATGAGTAGGGACCGGACGTTCTCGTGCGGGCGAATATAAAAGACCGACAAATAGTTACACAAATACTTTTACATAATATACACCTATGCTCATCTCTTACCAGAGTGCGAGATATACTGTACGTAGCGCGATCTGATATACTTGTCTCGTCGCCCGCAACGCCATAGCACGCTGCACGCACATCTGAATGCACATCTGTCTATGCGCAGGCAAAGTCCTAAGAAGTAATCGTCGATATGGGATACACTATATTAGTTTATACAACCGCAGAGAAGATACAAATCGTAACATGGCGTTTTACTGGAAAGTCCTACCAAAGCACGATCCATCGCATTCGACAATTGAAAGGACCGTCAAAGCATTTAGGAAATTTGGCTGTGTGGTCGGGAATTATCATAAATACCAACAAATAGACGAACAGCCTTCAATCCCTCTAATACCTCCGTAACAGTAGGAGAGAGAAGTAAGGGTTTGTTCGTTGCCTTAAATGGGCGAACCTTGCTCTAGCCGGCAAATTGCAAACGAAATTGATGTCAGTAGAAGTACAGTGGAACGTATTCTGAAGCGGAACAAATACAAGTTATAAAGTTCAAAAGTGCCAGGAGATTTTTCCCGGGGACAATTTCGCAAGAATGGAGTTTTGTGCGTCCGTGGTGGAAAGGGCTAACGAAGACGAATATTTTATAAAAAAATATTTTGTTTTCCGACGAGTCCTGCTTTGAGGGACGTGGCTCAATCGTGCGATATTGATCTCGAAGAAAATCAACATCTGGTCCGTAATGTAAGAACTCAGTACCCCGAAAAACTTAATGTTTGGGCGAGTATCTTGGGTGATAACATTATAGGACCGATTGTTATCGACAGCAATTTGAATGGAATGAAATATTTGGATTTGCTGCGGACACAAATTATTCTCGCTGTCCGTCAACTAAACCCCGATTTTGATGTAATTTGGTTTATGCAAGACGGTTGTCCCGCGCATAACACAAGATTAGTAATGGAGTTTTTTGAAAACACCTTTTCTAATCGTGTTATTGCCGGGAAGGGTACGATAAAATGGCCACCTCGATCACCCGACCTCAATCTCTGCGATTTTTTTTCTGTGGGGTTATGCCAAACAAAATGTTTTTAGTTTTGCAACAATAACGATCTTGTAACAGTTGCCAGTAGAACTGTTCAGAATTTTTATGCCAATAACCCCTAGAAATGTCGAGGCAGAGAGGCGGTAGTTTTACGATAGACTCGGCTATTGTTTGGCCGCGGATGGGTGTATTTTCGAACCCTCGATAAAATAACATTGTTAGAATTTCAATTTATTTTGTATAATAGTAGAGTTTATTTTTCCCTTGTTTAATTTAATAAGAATCGTTGTTTATTTTCCTACTTAGAATTACTTTTTCGTTCTCCTGCATCTCATAGCAGCTACAAAATGAATATAAGAATGTACTTTTTACCGTAATCTAAAAGTACAGAAAAATTACGCGCTATTACGTGGATTGAGCGGAGATGCGTGCGTACCCTTGCTCGGTTTATGATACACCGCGACTCGATATCTCGTTGCAAGTGAGACTCGAATGCGCGGTTGCGACTCCCCTGTTCCGATGTGGGCATACGTGTAACGTGCAATATATTTATTACTCAAAAGTCTATGTATATGCAACCTGTATCACCCGCCTGCAACGTACGAAAATGTCCTAACCCTAATTATGAATTTAGAAATTCTTAGTCTTGTTTGTAGCTTTGTGTATTGATTTTTTTCTTTCTTGCTCGTCATCTTAACAGTCTTTCACTGCCTAGGGGAGCTACAGAGCCGGTCCATTGTCTAAATCTGTACAATAACGAACTGATATCCGGTACTACAGCAAACCGTATTGGTGTTCATACGTCCATCGATGCAGACGCTTCCTTTTCTAGCACAAAACTAAGAACGGATGCGTTCAAAGGCCTTCTGACCTCCATGGCAGTACTACCACTAAATAGATTGCTGCTTTTGGGAGCCGATAACGGAACTATCAGTTTACTTTGTTGAAATGTTTATCGCGATAATTGTAGCAAAATGACGAGAGAAACGAGAATATCAAGTAAATGTAATGTCAATTGCAACTATCAAAATTTTCGCAACTTCCATTGTTACTGTGGTTTTTATTTTTAAATAACGATTTCAACCTCAAAGTAGCAATGCTGTAGCAAAGTGCAGCAAGTACGGCCGGCCACCCATATAACAATGATTTATACTTTCATATAGATTGAATGAAATGAAAATATCTATATTACAGGATTGTTAGAAGAACTATTTTTTTATCTTCGTATAATCATACATACATTCCATTTTTCCAAAAAAAAAAATGTATATATATATAAGTGATACACAGTCTTTTCAATTAATTTCTGTTATGCGCGTCAGTATCTTCCAAAATTGAACCTCTGAATGGTTTGAATATTAACGAAGATAAAATGTGAACATTAACAAAGCTATGTATATATTTAAAAATTGTACTAAAGATATTCCTGACGAATCAGGTCCTCTATCCGGAAACGTTTACCACTAGTCAATATTCATTTAGTTTATAAATTATATCTTAAATACTAATAATTGTTTCTCTCCCAGAAATTAATACCAACATAATGCTTGGAAGAGAACATTTTAATTTATATTATTGGCGATAGACTTGTGAAGAATTATACTTCCAAGTTATTTAAGTAAGTAACCAAAAGTATTAATGAAATTCAAGCAATACATCCTACTTTATTACAATATTCTGAACTTTATATTAATTTTCCTTTTCGCATATACAATTTCTTGGTTGGTTTTGACTGTCTGTCTGAAAGTGATCCGTGTACTATATAAATAATTATTATTGAAAGATATATGAAAGTATTGTATAGCTGTATACATTTAAAGCTGTTTATTAGACGTTATGTATTTGTAGGAGAATATATAAAATCAACAAAAAATCAATAAAGAGTTAATAAACTTGATGCTTTTTTTTAAGTGTAAATGTACAACGATTCTGCAAGTCACAGTTTTACAATTTAAAAAAATCTTAAATTATTTTTAAACTGGCAAATCATATAAATAAACTTATTATCTTCACAAATCTGTCTGGCTGATAGATTTATTTCTTTTTTATTCCTAGATAATCGTATTTATCTGGTAAACTACAATGTAAGCTGGATGGAACAGACTTATGAATGTATTAGACATAAAATCGTACAATTTTCTTTGCGAAAGAGGTATTGTGATTTTTTAAACCGTAAGTATTACTAAATAAAACATATTGTTAATTAATTTTTAAATATATTAAAATATTTACTTTAAAAACAAATATTAGATAACAGCCACATGGTTTACTCCAGTAATTAAGGACTTGATTTATTACCATAAATGTAACATTACGTTCATGAAAATAAATATAATGCAATGAAGTTTATTATTCATACATCAGAAAACAAGTCACGTAGACATATTTACCTTTAAGATGGTTGTGTCTGGAACAATTTCATATATACCTAGTCGCAATTTAAGAAATACATGTTACGTCATATCCGTTTGGGCCCTAGAGTCGTAGGGCGAGTCTATTATAATATCTTTAGGGGTGTCCGGGTGTGTCTACGCTTTGAGTGCAGCAGCGTTGGTACAATTATCGGTGAAAATTCAAAATAGCTTCTGCGTCGGTGGAATTTTTACCATGTTTTGTGTTATTTTTTGTTACTGTGTTATCCAATTTATATTAATACCTTTTCAAGACATTTTTCATAGTTCGTTTCTAGAGAGCTTTCAGATTAAATCACCTACGCCACTGACTTTAGTGCGTGTATTCTACATTGACATTATGATGACATAAAATGTATTTCTTACGCTAACATTACTATAATAATATTTTTGTTATAATTTGATAACCAGTAGCGAAAATATGTAAATTAACTATAAATCTAAAAAAAAAAACATTGGTTATTTCAATTATAAACGTCAACACAGTATAAGTTATTTCAAAAATATTATTTTTGTTCTGAATACTATGTGACATTTATGGAAAAGTTTATTCACTAATACAATCACAGCCTATTCTGAAAGCAAAAATATATCTAAACCCAGTGGCGGCTGCTGCATAAGGGCTGCCGGACTAAATTTTACAAAAGTTAGTAATCAAAACTAAAAAGTAATTTCGGAAATTCCTTTGTATATACATAAAATAAAATTTTGTTTATGTATTAAGTAAAAAAGCATTACATTAATATACCTTAAATTTAGATATTAAATCGCTTCCACATGAAAATAAATATAATAATAAAATTAATATAATGTCTCCTGGGGGGAAACTGTTGGAAATAATGATACTGTAGCGGCAATTCTCACTTAATAGAGACACCACTAGGTGGCGCCAAACATACGCGCATGTAATACAGCGATACAACTTGGACACCGTTTTATTGGAAAACTATAAAGTCTACAAACTCCCCCGTTTTAATGGCCGAACGACGTACCGGAACGGGAACGCCCGCTTGGTATACGGCGAACGACGCTGCCGACATAGTAGCACCGTCAAGTTGTGCCTCGATACGCATGAGCGTGTATCGTTTTAGTTAACGGCACTATCTTGTATTACGCAAATTCAATATGAATTTAGTTGAAGAACTTTTAGCAAATCCATTTTTCAAGGCGAGGTTTTGAAGAAAAAATGAAAATTAAGTCACTGGAATGGCCTACGGCCAGAATAACTTTAAATCAAAATGAGCAAAGAGAAAACAGTTCAGTAGAGAAAACATAATTGATTTCGAGGTTTTCTCTACCGGTTTAATAACAAATTTAAGAACAACATTTACGAAGGTGTTCAGTGGATATATGGTTCTAAAAAACACAGATTGATTTTTTTTGCCTGCTTGTTATTTAAAGGTCAACCTTTCTGGAGCTCCAAGGGCTTACCAAATTTAATCTCACGAATATCACCACCACTCGGGTAGATAACGCTTAGAGACATGCAATTAATTCCGAAACATAATGAACAGGTAGATAAAAATAGATATATTTCGTCAAAAATTATTGATTATATAATATTTCGTGGAGAATTTGAACTAAGTCATCAAACAATCCTAGAATTTTTAGAGGGATGATTTAATGGGCAGCGCGGACACAGCCATTTAGGAGTATCTTGAAATGTCTTTAGGGGCACATCAATAACAATTCAAATTAAACTGCTGAATTGTGTGTTAGCAACATATAAGAAGTGAAATTTCTGTAGGTGCCTTTTTTGCCATAATTGCTGATGACGCAATAGATATTACTGAAACAACTTAAATTCTTTTGGTGTTACTTGATTACTTAATGTGGCGATGTCATCGCAGTCTTCTTTTGGTGAGAAAAGATATGAACTTTATGGGTAAGGGTAGGAAACATTTTGGAGTTTTTTAAAGCCTGAAGCGATTTTGCAATGCATTTTCAAAGAAAAATATGCCCTTTAATTATTTATTTATATTTAATTGAAAAATTAATAACCTAGAACTACGACGGAGCTGCGGAAAATTGGATTTAAAGAATTTTTAATTAATTTATAGTTATTTTTGTACAGTCCTAACCTCTAAAAACTCACGAGTCGCTACTGTATAAACCTGATAATACTTTATTTCATTTAAAAAACTAACATCTGTAAATAAACCAAAAGGATCGGAAAAGACTAGTTTACAAATGCAAGTTTGATGACCACCTCATTAAGAAATATTCCATTTTTGCTTGTAGTTATTAAACATAGAATACAGTGGCTGGTAATAGTAAAACTAAAACAAAAAACATTCTCACCACCTTAATGAGTGAAGATACGTATTTCGGCCACTAATATAAGTTGCCATCCTCAGTAGAACTACAAAGGAAAATAATGTTGGACGTAGTACATTGGAAGATATGCACTACACCAGAACACCGCTTGAATAACACTAACACTGTTATAGAGTTCTTCACTCATTAAGGTGTTAAAAGCACCCTTTGCTTGTTGTTTTAGTTTTAAGACTTATGCATAATATAATAGACCAACAAAGATTTTATGTAAAGACATGTTATTACCCAACGTATTTTATCATCTATATTTATATAAATTCTCTTTTGTCAGGTAAATTGTTTTACTAATTATACAAACATTGCAGCTACCATAATCTAAGTCCATAATTACGGTCATTATCCGCTCCTTAATGATAGAGTACGAGAGATGTTACTCATTTTATTATTTTGGAGGTAAAAAGTTTATTTTTAATGCAGCCAAGAGTAGTCTGCGTCCTTCCACTGGAACAATAACTAACATAGAAATTAATCCCCAAATAGTGTTATCTCAAACTTATTGTGTATCTTTCTTGGTTGCTAATTTATAATATCATATAAAGAAGGAATAACTCCAAGGTAATTCATTATTTTACAGTTTGCCACACAGTAAACCGACTATAGTATAAAATATAGTACACTTATTTATGCTTTCCCGAAAATTTGACGCACTCTTTTCAAAAGTAAGTTATTTTCTAATGTAGCGGTATACGAACTAAAATAACTAAAAATATATCTTTCCAGTGCCCTATCTCATAAAAGAGCAGATCTTGCGACATATTTACATATTGCAATGGATGCCGAAATACAAGAAAATTGATTTTATTTCGGACCTAGTGGCAGGAATAACGTTGGGCTTGACTATGATGCCCCAATCTTTAGCTTACGCTTCTTTGGCGGGCGTTCCGCCACAGTATGGCTTATATACCGCTTTTATGGGGTCGTTCGCTTACGTATTTTTCGGTACCATAAAAGAAGTATCAATAGGACCTACAAGTCTTTTGTCTTTACTGATTTTTTCCTACACTGACGGACTGACTATCGATCATATCATTCTTTTGTCTTTTCTAAGCGGATGGTTCGTTTTCTTCATGGGTGTTTTCAAATTGGGTAATTAAATACCTCGATTGTAAATATTTCAATACAATTTGCTTTATTTTATAGGATTCCTCGTAGATTTTATATCAATGCCTGTAACATCTGCCTTTACATCCGCCACTTCTATCATTATTGCTTCCAGCCAGTTGAAAGGACTATTTGGACTCACGGTTAGTAGTAAAGGAATAGTTGACATGTACGTTAAATTTTTCCAAAACCTTTCCTATACCAAAATACCTGATCTGGCATTAGGACTTTTTGGAATCGCATTTTTATTGGCCATAAGGGTAAGTCTGGATTTTCTTCTAATTTCAATATACCTAAATTGATTACATTTTTCTCAGCAAATTTGCAAAATAAAAGTAAAAAATCCAAGAGGAGCCAAAGCCTTATGGTTACTGTCAATCGGTAAAAATGCTCTCTTGGTTTTGATATGCTCGATTGCAGCGTTTTGTTTTCAAAAATATACTGGTAAAATTCCATTCGCGGTTTCCGGTAAATTACTCTTTTTTAACTTTTGGAAATTGGAAATCATTTTCTCTTTATCCCAGGCGACATTAAACAAGGCTTACCAGGGTTTAAATTACCAAATTTTAATACCATCTACAATAATGAGACTGTGAGTTTTATTGGTATGGCTAAAGATTTGGGATCTGGAATTTTTGTGATACCAATAGTTGCTGTATTACAAAATATTGCAATAGCGAAAGCATTTTGTAAGTGACCAATAAATTTCGTACATATCAATGGTATTGGACATACTAAAAGTGATTGTTAATTATTTTTAAGCTGTCGGTACAATTGTTGATGCCACCCATGAAATGATGACATTGGGTATTTGCAACATCTTGGGTTCTTTGGTCCAAGCAGTACCGGCTAGTGGGGCATTCACGAGGTCTGCCGTAAGCAATGCCAGTGGCGTACGAACACCTTTTGCAGGTTTATATGCAGGTATCTAGTACTGGCTTCCGCAATTTTCCCAGATATAAAACGAGTATTTTTATAGCAACCATTATCCTGTTGGCCCTCAGCTTTTTAACGCCGTATTTTTATTACATTCCCAAAGCAACTTTGTCGGCCGTCCTTATTACCGCAGTAATCTTTATGGTAGATTACGAAATTATCCCAAAGTTGTGGAGATGCAACAGTAGGTGTGACGATATGAATGACAATTCGGAAATACATCCTCACTTTTACCTTATTTGCTTTTAGAATTTGATTTAGCGATAGCCTTGATCACTTTCGGGCTGTGCATGTTTTGGGGCGTAGAAGCTGGACTTATAACAGGAATTATTCTTAATATGACGATATTGCTAAAGATTTGGACTAGGCCGAAAATCGACAGCGACATCCACGTGGTATAATTCAATATTTTAGTAGACTACTCATAAAATTAAATACCAAACGTGTATTTTAGAGTCGCAAACATGAAGAATACGTTTTAGTAAAGCCCGAACTGGGTCTGTACTTCCCAGCTGTAGATTATTTTACCGAATCCATTAAAAAGGCTTCAATGAACAACGATTTACCCGTGGCAATTGATTTTAGTAATATTCATCGAATCGATTATTCAGGTTGCATGGTGAGCTTACATCAAGATATTTTAAAGAAATTGGCATGATAATAATAATCTTTTTGTTTTAAACAGACGCTTAAGAACTTAATTACAAGTTTCAAAAAACAATCGCGCACGGTATTTTTCTTCAATATCAACGACGATATTTATGACAAAATGAGACTAGTCATACCCGAAGATGATTTAAGTGTATGCAACGACTCACCTGAATTATATTTGAAAAATGTATCAAGAAAGGTTGATACTCCTGAGACTCAGAGGCTGTTGACTCTCATAGAAAAATCTTTTAGCGAAGATAATGAAAAAAATAATCAGAAAGATGCAAATTATGTATAAATAAATTTTGTATGTACCTATATTGTATTATAACTTTGTAAATATTATATTCTTATGTAAATATAGTTATATCATTACAAAACAAAGATGTGTAATCATTTTTGGATACATACTAACTTAGATCATATATATATGATCTAAGCATACTAAACACTACAATTTTCTGAACATCTACCGGAGTAAATTAATTTTGGAAAACTCTGTAGATATTTAAAAAACTTCCGAACGTAATCTGACACAAATACACACAATACATTTATTTTCGATGAACTATAGAGATTACTTATGGCACATCAAAAACAAAGTATATATATATTCCGTCGCGAATTGATTGTAGTTTAGAAAACAGTTAATAAATAATTATAATAACATTTATACATACCATCACTTGGTATTTTTAATTACATTTATCTGTCAGTAGCGAAGAGTGGGGATGTAAGAACTTGCGTGTCTAAAAAGTAGTTCCTTGAAAAGTAACTGGTATTGTCTGAATACTTAATCAATTTACCACGCGTTAGTTTTTATGCAATTGCAATTTGCTTGCGTTAGCAAAGATCTGTTCGATGACGGACGTTTTATATAGAAAAACGGCTACGTTTTGTTTAAAAAAGGGAAGACATTTTCCTACGCTTCCAATTTCCTTAAATTTCAATGGTGTATTGTGGGAGTGTTCATAAAGGTCACCAAAAATAAATTCGCAGAATATACGAAAAGAGACACCAAAAATCCCAGTAAAGTACTTCAGTACTGTAACGTGATGTGTTTTAAGTGCTGTGAAACAACTTCGTTTAATTATTATTGTTAGTGATTGTGAATATTTATCTGAAATAGAAAAGAAATTGTTGACGTCTTTGTATTTCGTTATAATAGTAATAGAATAGACTTGTGTAAGTGATAAATAATAATAACAATAATGGAGGCCGTGGCAAAACACGAATTTAATGCAACAGCTGATGATGAGCTCAGCTTTAAGAGATATCAGGTGTTAAAAGTAAGATCATATCCTCATGATTTCCTGCAGATTTCAATGGAAATATTTACAGGTGCTGAATATGGAAGATGACATGAATTGGTTTAGAGCAGAATTAGATGGTAGAGAGGGTTTAATACCTAGTAATTACATAGAATTAAAAAATCACAGGTATGTTTTAGACCCCACTGGTGGAATTGATTTACAGCCATATACATATTTCAGTTGATATGTCATTGAATTTTGTAATTTCACATTTTTTAATTTGTTGCTCAAGCATGAAAGGTAGATGGCATGAAACATAGTATTCATTTGTGATAAGAATTAACTCCATATTATTTACAAAACGCAAATTAAAACGAATCTATTACTATCTTGTACAACAAAAACAGAAAGAGTGATCGTAGGGTATAGCCTTTGGTTTAATTTATATACAAAAATATCTGACATAGGGGTCATCTTTCATAATTTTGACTGTAGTAAATAATTGTTTTCACAATTATAGATCCAAGTTATTATACGTAACACCAAAATAATAAGTAATGAAATGCAATCAATTCTTTTTTGTTTATAACCTTAATTCATATATTTATATTTCATTATCTTCTGTTGATAAGAAACATAAATTTTTTCTTTTGCATATATATTATTCCTCATAGTTTGGCTGCAATTTGATTTGTTACACATTCATTGATCTTACACTTTTATGGGAAAAAAAAAATCTTGCAGCTGGTACTATGGCAAAATAACGAGAGCAGACGCTGAGAAATTATTAAGTACTAAACATGATGGGGCCTTCTTAATACGTATTAGTGAATCATCACCGGGAGACTTCTCATTATCAGTCAAGTATATACCGAGAACATTGTAACAGCTACATTTTCTAAAAAAGTTCATTTTAGATGTTCCGATGGTGTTCAGCATTTTAAGGTGTTGCGGGATGCTCAAGGTAAATTCTTCCTGTGGGTAGTAAAATTCAATTCTCTGAACGAATTAGTGGAATACCATCGCACGGCCTCTGTTTCACGTTCACAGGATGTTAAATTAAAGGATATGGTGGTCGCCGAAGAGGTAATTACTTTTCTTTTATATGTATTTGTTATAAGACGTGATACACAGTTTTAACACTTCTACAAAATTAATTAAAGAAAAAAGACATTACTTTCCGTTTAGTTAAATTAGGTGTGAAATGTGAATCTTAAATCTATTAGTGAAGAATGGCAAAACATTAATCATTACTCATAAAAAGGCTAAAACCAAAGGATATTTGCTTTAACAACTGTGTTTACTGTAATTGATTTGCAGTGACGAAATATATTGAATAAAGGATTGTTACATAATTTCTTTGGCTGGTAAAAACATTTTTCGCCGATCAACATTAAACGCCAAACATTAGTGACAACTGATGTGCACTAAACTGTCTGATTTACTGCCTAGGCATTAAAAATGTGAAAAAAGCCTAGGCAGTAAAAAGCTTACATGATAATCCAAGATAGAGTGACTTCAAAATAATACCAAATGTAAAACAGAACACAATTATTATTTATTATAAATGCTAATATTTACATTAGTACAATTGTTAAGAACCAATGGCTTTTGTTCTTTGACATCCGTTTTAATAGTTTCCTTCAGTTTACTGTTAATAATTCTGCTTGTGCTTGTAGAAGATCTTAAAGCTGCAACACTTGAATTACTACTGCAGGTTGTAAAAATCTATCAATATACCGTTAGGCTACACTCGTAAACCTAGTAAAAATATAAAACAGTATTTTTTATTGAAATATATATCTCTTGACAAAATTTACTTCTAACCTTCATGTCTTTTAAGCGTGGTGATATCTCCTCCAAAGTTCACTAACAATGTTGTTGCAGTTCTCCTGAAGCAGTGGCCAGTGTATGAAGCCACTAAGTGTGAAATTAATTTGTGCTAAACGAAGTTTTCATATATTTGATTTTACATTAATTTCATTAAAGTTCGCTAAGGCAGGTTTATATGGAAATACTGCTTTGTTTAATTTGGTGATTAGGTTTTGACAATAAACACTTCTTTTCCTTGTTTTCTTATTTTGCTAATGAGGCGCTAACATTTATTTGTGTATAGATGTATGCCAATATAATAAATAACTTAGAGTAAATTACATATGATTAATAAACAGAAAACGTTAACAGGAAGTTACAGAATTGCAGTTGTCACTCTAACAATCTTATGAGTCATAAATATTGCGACAACCTTAAATGAAATTGTAGAAATAAGTACATATTTGTTTAACCCACAGCAAATCGTAATGCTTCATCTTTTTGTTTTATAGTTTCAAGAGTTTCAATTAATTTTTAATTACAAAGTATTTGGTTTTATCAATTTTGATATTTAACATTAACGATTAATTATTTTACTGTGTAACATGTTTTGGTTTGAAAGAGAGGAATCAGAAACTTTTGGCAAAACGAAATTGACTGTTTTGATTAAATAAATCTACATTTATATCAATGTGTATTCAGCTTGTGATTAAATTATATCACTTGATTATATGTTATTACGGAATATTTTAACTGGGCGATATAATGAAATCTGTAACAATTATGATTGGTGAATACACCTGGTGCCCACAGTTAAGTATATTACATTCCTACCTTTATTATTGAAGCTATAAGATTGATAGGTTGCTAAATCGGGGTCCTTTCTCGTACTTATCTAAATGGTAAAGGCAGAAGTAATAATTGTATGTTTTGTTCCTCGGATACAAAAGAGTAATGAGAAAGGCTACTTACTTTCCCATTTGAAGAGCAACGATTTATGTGAATTTTGTTTATGCTGGCCCAAAACTTGCGAAGCTGGTCAAACCAACTTGACAACATGGCTTGTCATTGATTCACTTGAAAGTACTGCAATCGTTAAATGTTTTGACCTTCCATCCTTTCCTCCATTTGAATTTCTATGTCAATTGGGAAGTTTGTCATCGAAAGGTGCCGTAAGCAATTTCCATTAAGATTTGCTAGGTCCAGGTTAACCAGCATGATTTTTTCGGTATTTTCGAACTAAGGCATGTTCTCTTGGAAGCTGTGGTGGTGGAATGTGACTTAGTATTGGAAGCCGATAGATTGAGGAGGGCCTCTTTGCCCTATTTGGTTGTGTGCCCACTTTAGGTGTGTGAGGGCTATTTATTCAAACAGATATTCGGCTTCGGAGTAGACCAACCCGAGAGTGGAACAGATCGAGGCCGAGGATCACTATGTTCCACAGCATGTGTTCCTCGTATTTATTTTAGGTGCAGTCTTGGTAGGGTGTTGACCAAACGACAAGATTCTCTCAAGAGTAGGGAGGATATTTATTATGGTTAGTGCGATGTTCTCAAATTTTCGCAGTTCTGTTGACCATTTTGTGATCAAGGTGAAAGCAAGATACTTCAGTAACTATTGGACTAGGCTGCAACCTCCATTTTCCCAAGTACTTACTCACGGCAGCTAGGTCTATTAGGTATTATCATAAAAAAATGGAACTGTATGTAGATTTCCTTAGTTAAAACTATTATATATTTGATTTAATCAATTTGAATTTGGCGGCATTACACTGTTACGCCCAACTTCTCTGATTGGTCGGCACGGAGAGAAAATTAATGTATTCCCGTGTCTGCATATCAAAACTTTCTCGTGTGGTTGCGGTTGGGGGCATATCAGCGATATACGGACTAAGCAGCAAGAGGGAAAGGACTGCGCCTTCCGGCAGTCTGTTGTTAAGTTTCCTAAACCACAACTATTCCTGCTTGAAAATAAACTGCCTATGAATTTTGCGATGATTGTCACATAAATTTCGTCCTAGAAAACGTCACAACCGTATTCGTTAGACATTAAAGGAGTATTCTAGTTGTGTTTAAACTTGATCATTGCGTAGTTCTAGAGAGTA
>JARFOC010001350.1:413784-448201 GCA_031763485.1 Osmoderma eremita
TATAGTGTTCCCCCGTTAAACGTCCATCTATTTTCCAGCATACTCCAGGTCCATGAACACTTATCCATCCCCAAAAACTAACCGAAAAGCGGCCAGAATTTACTGTCGAATGAGTGTAACTTTCCTCAAATCTACGATTTCTTGGTCTATACACGCGTAATTTGCCATTATTACAAGATTGAAAACATTTTTTCGCCTGAAAAAACTACTGAACTCCAAAACTCTTTATCGGCATTTAAAAACTGATTAGCAAATTGTAGTCGGTTTACTTTGTTTTCATCAGTCAAATATGGTTTTTGGGCAGCTGTGTAATTGTTCAAACCGCTGTTTAATTCGACGCCTTGCCGATCTAACGGAACCCGGAAAATGAGTTTCTTCACGAGCTCTTACTGCTGTAGAAAATGGATTCCGTCTGATAAAATATACCAAATCTTCATCTTCGTGAGCTTCAGAAACTGCTCCAATTCCTATCCTAAGCGGTCGTGTAGTCCATTTTGCTGCCAACGTTTTGTCATTTGAAATATGCAACTTTTGCTTAGGTTTAAATCTGCAGCTACAGCAACTAACGACCAGTTGTCTTCTAATTTCGCAATGGCTCTGGCTGTTTACTCTCTCGAAAAGTGTCCTGGCATTTTTCACAAAACACAGTTTTTTCTGACAAATATTTTTGACATAAACAAATAATATTGAAATTTTGATGACGTTTAAAGGACGCCTATTACTTAAAGTACAAATCAAACTGTAAAAAAACTTCGTGCACATTTCAGTGACCGCAATCGTACCTCTTATAATTAGAAAACGGACGTGCCACAAAAAATGCATTAAAATACAAAGTGATTTATCCCCCCAACTATCCCAACCAATACCACGTGACCAAAAATTTTTATGTTAACGTTACTCAGGCATTTGTGATAATGGTAATTAATCGACTTTAATAATAATATTTACGTATAAAAACCACGTGATTCTCGCTCAAAATTGTACATGTAATTGTCAGTTATGTCTGTCGCACATCGATAGTAATATAACAAAAAGAAAAATTACGAGAAAATGACGTCAAAGCAAAACAATCAAATGACAGTAACTCCTTGTTATCTGTTCAACATAAAATCCTCTAAATTGGAGAATTTTATGATACCACCACACTTCACTTGCCCCATTTTTGTATTGGTAGTGAACTATTACGTCAATAAAATGAGCTTTCAATATTATAATTTGTCTTCCGTGCAAATCAATGCTATAATGTTCAAGTTCTGGTAATGGATTTGCATTTTTCTGTAATATATTAGCTATCTCACTTATATTTTTTTCTAGCCTGGGATTTTTTTCTTTAATTTGTTGACAATAATTTTGTTGCAATTATTGTAATTAAAGTTAGTTATTGGGTCCACCAAAGTCAAATTTTGTTTTTGTAGATGTTAAGTCTTTTTTTTTTTTCAAAATTGTTTCTTATATGAATCGACTTTTCATATTCTGGGATAAAATCTCAACAGAGGAATAAAAAATATTACATACCTATTCATGTTTCGAGGGATATAAGTCCAGGGCCTTGAGGTAGCCCAGAATCTTGTTGTATGAGGATTTTTTCAGGTCAGCTAGGGTAGTAATGTCCCTTCCAAAAATGGAGTACCTGATGCGGGTAGCCGCCAGACAGTGGCACATAACTCGCTTTACTTTTTCTTCGTACTCCATACACAGTCGGCATTCGATTTCTTCCGATAACCCGATTCTTGTGACCTGTAAACACAGAAGTAATTATTTTGATCCTTTTAGTTTTAGTAATTCTCCGGTTTTGATATGATTGGGTGAAATGCACTCCTTCGCATGTACCAAACCAGAGGAACTGCTCCAAAATTGGAGTACTTTCTGTTCTAACCAGAAGCAAATTTGTCGTTTGGCTATCGAAACTGATATGCCAATTGCCGGTTCTGGACCCCGGGAACATCCCGCAGCACTCTTCTTTTGCAAGGGTGTCGGCTGCCTCATATTTCTACTTACTTCAACAATTATTTCTTTACGTATTTCTTTTAGATATTTACACTAATTTTATCTGTAATAAAACCTAGCTCACTCAGAAGAGGATACAAAATTACGATAAAGAATTGAAATATTATTTTTAGGAATGGAGGTATATATTGTATTAAAGATTAAAAAACTAATTATATCAATTAAATATATTTTCTGCACCCGCAATGAACCTAGATATGCGCGCCTATGCCTTCCGTACGTATGTCTCGCTAGCGACCTAAATCTTGTCTTAAACGCCGATCACTACATATGATGCTGTCAATTTGACATTTTGTGGCCGATTGACAGTGACATATTATTTATGTCTATATTCACATTTCAACCGGGCGGCATAAGAAGTTCACAGGCAACTAACGTACACATTATTTTTGAAAACCACTGTATATTTTGATTATTCGTTAACAAAAGTGTAAATATATACTCCTACTTTTTATAGTATTTTAAACAGCTACTCATGCGCATTTCTATTTTAAAAAATCACTTATATTTAATTGTCTCTAATTAGTTAAACATTTTCTATAAATACGGAATGTATAACTCAAGATAAACTATGGAATTACAACTGCTGGGAATGTTATTTGACAAATGGTTAGAAATATTTATACATACTTCTAACGTAAGGTACGCGCAATAGCTATTTGGGGCGAGGTTACAATTCCATCAGCTCCGACTGCAAGAATTCAAATAAATACTGATAAAAATAAATCGTGCCTTGTTGTAATGAACCAGCTAGAATCGATTTTTAAGATTAAAAATAGAAAGACAATACGTTCATGTTTTAAAATACGTTTTGTTTGTAGAAGTTATCTATCAATGACCGTATTATTATCACTGATGGCAAAATATGGCGTGAGGATATATTTAACTTAAGCAGTGATAATGCATTTTTTTTTCTAATTTGCTGCTATAACATAACAATGCTGTTAAAACATGGAAAACAACGCGTGTATAATTTATAAACGTATTGTTTTTTTTTTTCAAGTCTAGTGCAATTTAGTTTTTCAAGAGTTTGAAATTTCATGTCAAATTTAAAGGTCAAAAAATCTACAACCGAACTGTCAAATGCAAACACAATCAAACTTGTACATCATAAACGGTACAACTTTTATTTTAATTTGTGATATTGAGATTTAATGGGAAGTCAATTATTTACAGTGTTTTCTACAATTTCTCTAATTGGTGGGCCACCTGACAAATTCTCATTTATTTTGCATTAACTTTAATCATTTAATTGATAGATTGAAATTTTAAATAAACTTAAAAGGTCGCTACGAAAATCCTCAATTTTTCGAAATTACTGTTTATGTAAGAAAATAGGTCGGGGAAAAGGAAAATTAGAAGAAATATTATAAGAGAACTTCTCGTCTTCGCTCATAGGCCTGTCTTTGACACTTCTTATTTCGTTAATTCTGCGTGATTAATTTCAACCGAAGACCACGTGATGAAAAATTTTAAGTTGGCATGACTGAGGAATTGACGATAATGGTAGCGCGAATTATTTCTAAACATAGTTTTGACAGATTTTAATCTAGATAGGTTATAGTAATATTAACGTACAAAATTTGTCTTAAAGATCTCACCAAAAATTGAATATGTAATTATGTCTTTACAAGGAAAGATACCGAAAAACGCACAAAGGCAGTAATATAATTTATAATAATTAATAAGTATTGAGCATTACCAATTCCTCCGTGTTGCCAAAACAATGTAATCTTGTATGGATTCCCATTGCCCGAGTTAATCAGTTCGTTGTGGGGAAGGAGTGATTCGATACGGTGTGTTTACTATACTATACTCCACAGTGCATACAATCTTCACCACCTGGAGAGAGAAAAGACACGTTTTATTTTGCTTTAGATATTAGAATAATTATAAATATATATAAATAGCGGGGGTCCTACAGCCTTTGCCGTATCCCGCATTTCGACTTCCATTCCCCATTTTCAGTCGTTTTCTCCTATCGCTCTATCCTTCATGAGTTGGTCGATAGCCTGTTTCCATGTTCTAGGGGGTCGTCCTCTCTTTCTTCGGTTAGGTGGTACGTATTGTAGGGCTCTCTTTAGCCATCGATGTTCCTCCATTCACATTACATGAGCATACCAAAGCAACTGTCTAGTTTCTATTCCATGCAGGTTCGTCCAGACTCTCCCCGTGGAGCATATCCCTGATTTGGGATATGCTCCACTCTTGATATTTGGCACTCTCTTTGTAGATGATCTATTTCAGTAGATCCTATGGCTTTCTTCTCTTTCACTGTCAGTTGTCAACATCTAGAGCCATACGTCATCATTGGTTCTACTATAGCCTTGTAAATAGAAATTTTTGTTTTTAACTTTATGCTATATGACCAAAGTATCACTACTTTGTTCAAGAGTCGAATGGCTGTTCTACCTTGCTGCAATCTATGTTGTATAACTTTAATCGTATTTCCGTCTTGTGATATCATGTAGTCCAGGTATTTGTATTCACTACAGTTTGAAGCTGTGTAATTAATTCCGTATCCACATCTAGGCCTTCCCCTGTTCTCATGTATTCTGTTTTCATAAAGTTAATGGTCAACCCCACTTTTTATATTCCTCCTCAAGTTTCCTCAACATGTAGTCTGCGTCCCCCTCATCACCGGCAAATATTACTTGCTCGTCTGCAAACAAGAGGTTTGTTAGATTATTCTCATCGTCAATTTTATACCCATTTCGTTCACTTATTTCCTCCAGTTCTCAGTTATAAACTTTAACATTTACATTTTCAATAACGCTTAAGATGTAGTCCGGAAATAATATATCCATATTTTGTTTTTTTTAATTATAATTCTTTAATTAGAATCGATTTTAAGTTTTCATTAGTAATGTTTGATTCGTGGGGTTTATTATATTTTAGTTAGTTAAATCCAAAAAAAACTGATATATCACAAGAATGTTGTAATTTAATTTTAAATGTTTTTGTAGTATTTTTTGAGGAAAACAGTATATATATTGTTGAAACGTCAATCCATTTTAATTAGTCATCCCACCTTAAATTGCTAATTAGTAAAGGTCGCTATCACCAACAACCATCGTCTATTCTATATATATATATTAAATAATGTAGGGGAATAAGCTACATTCTTGTTTGAATATTTTTTGAAATATATAAGCTGTTGTTTACGTTACAATGGTAATAAAAATATTTACAACATATGGTAATATATAAAAGTATACAAATTTTCGGATAAGTGTGGTAAACGGTTATTAACTGAAGTAATATAAACGCGAAAACACAAACAAAATGACGTAAAAATAAAGTCAACATATATGTAGTGCCAATAAAAACTTGCTAGTACATGCTACCAACTGATAATATTCTACAATAGGGAGCTTTACGGCTTAATGACAAACTATCAGCAAGTTTTATATGCTACTATGTTAAGTTAGCTTGGCACGCTATCAACTTTGTAGTTGCCGTGTATCACTCTGTACATTAGGAATAGGACTGTGATAATACTAAAATATGCCATTTTAATACTATTTTTTTTGTTTCAGTATTTAGTCCAAGCACTCTACGATTTTACACCTCAAGAACAGGGCGAACTAGAATTTAAACGAGGCGACGTTATAACAGTAACGGACAGATCGGATCAACATTGGTGGCACGGCGAAATAGGTCATCGCAAGGGCCTATTCCCCGCCACTTACGTCACCCCTTATCATACATAATTCGGATCAAACTCGCCTCCTGTTTCCCCCCACCACCCACATCGTGTCCCTTTTCCGATAAATCAAATTTAATAGATTCCGATTTTCGTTCAGATACGCACATATTAAACACTCAAACGTAGAGATACACACAAAACGGGCTCATTACGTTCGAACAGAAACAAAGGTCAGAACAAAATAACCCCCGATCGTCGCTTTATCGGTTATAATACGAATCTCCTGCTCGTGTCTTAGTTTTATATTTTTGTCTCTCAAATACGATCGACAATAAGGAATTATTTTTGTTTTGTTTTGTTATATTTTTCCGCAATTCGGTTTGGCGCCCACTATTTTTCATATGCAACAGATGAAGATTTAGAGAGAAGAATATTAAGCATAGAAATTATATTATCATAAATTCTATTTTCATGCAGCACGATACTTATATGAGACACGGACAAAAATTGCTGGTGTTTGCTACTTTTGAATGTTCTATAGCGAAGGAAAGGTCTAAGAATCTGTAATAATTCAAATCTATTATAATAATGATAGTTAACTATAAATACACTCCTAGTGTTTAACTTTTTATTTTAAAATGATTTGTGTATACGATCATAACGATAGGTAATGCGTTAATTCCGTTGCACCTTTTGTTATATTTACATTGCTAGCAATACTGTTTAGATAATTTAATTAAGAAATAACTGGTAATATCTGTTGTTTGAACGAATTGGATTTGTTTAGCTGACACAGCGAGGTAGCATCATACATAGGTCATAAGTCGTATAGGAGAATTGTTAATATCATATACATTTAAAAGAAAACGTGTAGTGGCCACCAAAAGTTATGCACCGTATAGAAATATTTTCTAATGCGAATTGCGAAGTCGTAATTAAATATAATAGTGTTCACATCACAAAATAGGAATTGGTAAATGCATCAAAATGAACTTGGATTACTTTATAATAATCTAAAACATATTTTTTCTTGTTGTGCATGCCCCTTATGTAATACATTTACATTCATAAGATTCCAATGGTCATTTTAGAATAAAAAGGAGGTTTACTATTGTCGATATATCTGCGACACAGGGTGAGAAGTTTTTTTTTCCACAAGTAATGTACTACTAGTCATGTAGAAGTGATTGATTAAGTGTAGACGCAGCCGCAGCCGGTGGTGACGTTTTGGGGTGGTATTTATAGTGCTCGAGGCGCGGCTCATGCACAAGTACGCGTTTGCGCGTACTGAGCATGCGCATTCTTTATAGTGCATGCTCAGTAAGCGCCAACGCGTACTTGAGCATCAGCCCCACCTTGGGCGCCAATACCACTTTTGGGTGGGCAGTAGCGAAGATAGTGCTTCGTGCGACGTCGTGCTGTTTCTCTAACCGCACAGAAGGTATAGGAAGTCGCACCAAGCACCATCTTCGCTACCACCCACCCAAAACGTCAACGATCGCCGCTGTGTGTACGTTGGTTTTAGATAAAAAAAGAAACCATTGAAGGTCGCGGGGCAATCAATGGATGTTCGAAGTTATATTCAACTTAAAAACGCTCGTTAAAGTCAGGAAGAATGCAAATACGTGGTATATAAGCTGCGTTCGTTTATTTGCTCTGGGTTTGCAGCGGTGCAGATAGGTGCGAATCTAGGAACATTAAGAGTGAATTGTGTATTTTGGTGTATTTTATATTCGAAGGGTTGTAGAACCCTTTTTGTTATCATAACCTTAATAACTAAACACTGATGGTACTATAACACTGAGCAAGACGTAAGTAAAACACTAAAAGGCGAATTAAAGGATATTAAATATGAACGATCACTTCCTTTTCAATGCATTCCTTAGCATTATACAACGTGTTCACAAAATCTGTCATATTTGAATGAGCTCCACATTGAATAAGTTCTTAATATATTGCATCTTATTCCAGATGATTCAACTTCTTGCCTTTCATTTTCCTTATTTTCTTCTTCTTCCTGACTTTCTTCTGTGTCTAAAAAAATCAGTTCCAGGGTTTAGCGTGTAATGAATTGCTAGAGTCTCATCCGTTATCATGTATTGCTCAGCATTGTCACAAGAATTGTTTTGTTGGTTTAGTGCAGAAATTTGCGCAATGTTTTCTTGCGCTTCTGCAAAAATAGATTCGACATTTTCCATTTTGAATAAATCCTGCTTTGGCGAAACACTTTTTTATTACAGTATCCGATTTCAGTAAATTTGCAGATTTGGAAATCCAGTTTACGGCGTCCAAAACACTAACTGACTTTGCCATCTTTTCCTTTTCTATTGCTTTTATTGCATTTGCTTTTTCATTTAATGTTAGAGAAACATATTTTTTCTGTTTCGGCACCATGATATCAAATTGATCGAGGCACGTCCTCCAGATAACAGAAACTATATTAAACTAATGTAAAATACATATGCGTATACGATAAATATTGCGTCATTACACTTGGTCGCTTCCGCATTATACAGAAAACATGATTCCGCTTCCACGTTGCACAGATTCCGCCTTATCGCTCCCAACAATTTTTTCTTTTCACATTGAACAAGTTTCCGTTTTGAGCAGATTTCACTGTAGTTCTCGTAGAACGAATAAACGAATACAGCTATAGCAGTGGTCCCAAACTCAAATCTCGTACGGGTCCAATGCACTATCTGAGAACAGGGAATTTTTTAAAACTATAAGCACCGTGTTTACAACAATTACATAATTGAAATGTATTCGCGGGCCGTGTAAATTGCTTCGAGGCCGCCATTTTGGGACCATTGGTCTATTGTATTTTTGACTCGAAGACTTCCATTCTCATATTTTTAATACACTCTAATAGATACACAAAATAACCATATAAAACCTGTTTTTTTATCAATCGCTTATGTTTGATTAGTAGTATCCTCCCCATCAATTTAAAAAAAAACTTCCCAAGACCAAAAGCTCCCTGTATATCTTTATTATTTAATGTTTATGTTTTAAATGTTTAAGTTTAATTTATACGAAAATTATTGATTTGTACGTCCCGATTTTGTTTCAGTCGTTATCATTATTTTTCTTGAATTGAGGCTAATATAAATTTAAAAAAGGCAATGCAGGTGATTTAAATTGATCTGTAAAAATCGGAACGTATAAATTTCTTTCTTGTTTTTCAGTTATAATTAGTACTACATAAAACTTGAAGAATATTTTTATATCGATATAAATGTAGATACTGATTCTGAAATTGATATCCTTAGATTAAATAGAGGTGGAAATCTGAAAGTTAAAAAAATAATCAGCAATATTGTAGTAACCTCTTCCTATGTGATGAATTTATATGCATGGTCATTTTATGTGATGTGTATAATAATAAAAAAAGGATACCGATGGCAGAATCTTATTTAAGAACTTAAATAGAGATGTGCATGTTGTAATATTTTTAAAATATTCACAAGGAAACTTTAATTGCGTGATAAGTACATTATAAGATCGCGAGAGGACAAAGAAAAAGAATCGCACCTGATAGTGTATGAATAAATAATGAAGAAGATATAATGAAATGAAATCATTTTGCCTTTGCAATATCATCATTTGGATTAACAACGAACGTTCCATTATATAGAACGTCAAGCTTTTACATATAATATGTAAGATATTATTTGCTTCCATTTTTAAAATAATAAATATAATTACGAAAGACTTCAAGCAAAGAAATATCGCAAACTAGAAAGATGTTTAATTCTATGTTTGCCTGCGGTTTAGTATCAATCAAGTTTTTAAATTTATGTTATATCGTTATCATTTTACAATTACCATTAAGATTTCTTTTTAAACTATTGTGAAGACTCGCGCCTAATTATAGATACTTAGTTTTAAAATATTTTTTGTTTGTCCTGTATATATATAGTTTATGAAATTGTGCCACAATATTTTTAAACGAGATATTTTATTGTGAATTTTTTTTTGATTTTGCAGTCACTGCATTTTTAATTTTTAGTCAATAGCAAGTAGTTTATTGGCATTATCTTGCTTGTATTTTTAAGATGAGTTTATGTAAATACTAACTTAGGGTTATATTATACTTATAATCTATTCATTTTAAGTGCAAGCTATAATATCGAAATATATGTTTTATCAAAATCTCAGTGTTATTTTTTTAATGCACCCTTGAATCTAAGTTGATCAAATTTGTTTGGACAAGAAGGTTAGTTGTTAGTAACTATTAACATTAAAACTACAAGGAAGTAATAGGTAAACGACTATATAGTTAATATAATAAAAAATATAACAATAACATAATAAATTTAACATGGAATGTGTGTCGGTCGGCCTGGACCACAATCAACCGATAAACTAGCATCTCTTCACACAATAAATGATCCGAACCAGAGACCTCAAACGTCTCTTTCTCGAACTAAAACTACTATCACCGCGAAATGCAAATGACTATTACTAGGTTAATGAATATGAACTTAATTTTCCTTTGAAATTGAACTTGAGAATGGATATATACCCATTTTGAAACTGAAAATATAATTGTGTTATGATATTAAATAAAGAAATAGTTTTTAGAAACAATTTTTTGTATTTAAAACAAGAACTCACAATGGGATCATGAACCTATAGATGTAAATATACAAAATATAATAAATAATAATAAAATGATGCTACTGGAAAGCAAATTGTAATATTAAAGTGATTGTAACGAACGATAATTTACTTACAGCTCTGTTCCAACACGCAATTTGCTGACAGTTCGTGAAACGTGAACCAATTGAGAAGAAAAGTGATGACGTTGATTTGTTTTGTTTGGAAACCTTTGCAGTGCCGCCAACAGCGTAAAATGATTAAACGAATGATATTTTTTATTATTTTACGCTGTCTAGGTTTCCAAACAAACGAAATAAGCTATTAATTTTAGCCATTCTGTCATTTACATGTGTTTGGATCTTTCTTTATACTGTGTTTATTTTCTATTTCAATAATTTAATTATTTTTAAAACAAAAAAGTTGTCTATCTACATATCCTGCTCACATTTTGCCGTTGGTGAGATTGTGCAGGTTTCCAAACAAGATTTACGTCACACTTTTCTTCTCAATTATAGAACAGATTGGAGGCCTTGAGAACTGAAATATGCTTTCTGATTGGTTCACGCGATCACGTACTGTCAGCAAACTGCATGTTTAAACAAGGCTTATACCACTCCTTCAGACTATTGTAACCATCAAATTCCAATAAATAGGCTGGAACTAAAATTAGGCCGAAGTAAACGACTATTTGGCTTTCAATGATTTGTGTTGTTCAGCAACTACACGAAATTGTTATTAGAATATAATATTTGTCTATAAACACACCAACCGGTGATACTAACATAATCTACAAACAAGAACAAAAATAAAATATATACAATAGAAACCATGAAAGTTAATATACGTCCAAGATTTTTTTGTGTATACATCAAGCCTATTGATTTATCTTATCGATAACTCTTTCTATTTTTGTTGTACTGGATAGTAATAGATTGACTTCACTAAATTACATTGTTTGCCCCAAGAAAAATAAATAGCAACCAAGAGCTCATCCTTCCTGATTTGTACTACCCTACCTACATTGCATTACATGTAAGTGGCACTTTCGCCAACTATTAGCAAAGTTCTCAACCGTGTTTCAATAGTTGTCAAGTTGTCATCTTGTGCTAATCATGGAAAACAATATGAAAACGAGTACTGTTTATATGCTTTTTACAGTTTCCGATATTACCATCTTTCAAATCAGCCAACACACGGTAGAGAAATTTCCTTTCTCTTAAAATTTACCCAGTGGCATTGTCGCACGTAAGTTATCTTCTATTCTAAATTATTTATAAAATCTTTATAGGTTTATTAAAATCGCTAACTTATATTCATTAAATAAACGTTGCTGTTTATATGTTTATAACTATTTTCTAATAATTAAAGAAAACTTGAATAAAACTCGCATTTTAAAATCATGTGTTTATCTGCAACTTGTAATTTGTGTATTTACGGAAAGATTTTTCGTTGTTCACACTTACGGCAAAAGAAAATCCCGAATATAATGAACGAAAGGTTATTATCTTCATATACTAATGTTTTTACCACTTTTAGTATGTAAATACTGCAAACTGATTGGTTTTAGGTTAATCGTTACGCTAAATAACGTTCAAAATGTCGGGAAATTTGGACATGTTAAGCCTGAAAGAGGATGATGTTACAAAGATGCTTGCTGCATGCACACATCTTGGTACAACGAATGTGAATTTCCAAATGGAACAATATGTGTACAAGGTACGTTCCGATGGCGTACACATTATAAACTTACGCCATACTTGGGAAAAGCTTTTATTAGCTGCCCGAGCGATTGTGGCTATTGAACATCCAGCAGAAGTTTTTGTCATCTCATCTCGTTCCTATGGTCAACGTGCTGTGCTTAAATTTGCGGCACATACAGGAGCCACCCCAATTGCTGGACGTTTCACACCAGGTGAGTCAATCACCATTACTATTGATAAGATTCTTAAAAATGATGATAAATTATAACTAAGGAACCTATGATTATTTTTGATTTAAATTTACTTTCTGACTCACAATTCCTTGATTTATTTTCCGTTTTTTTAAAGATTTGTATTACAAGTTATTCTTTCTTTAGGTGCCTTTACCAATCAGATTCAAGCTGCTTTTCGTGAACCACGATTGTTGATCGTAACTGATCCATTCTCTGATCACCAACCTATTACTGAAGCCTCATATGTTAATATCCCTGTTATTGCCTTGTGCAATACTGATTCACCTTTGAGGTTTGTTGATATTGCCATTCCATGCAACAACAAGGCGGCCCATAGTATAGGCCTTATGTGGTGGTTATTGGCACGCGAAGTAAGTTTAGAGATAACTTTGTTCATTAGTTTAAAAACTTAAAGTAACAAATGATGAATAAATTTCTTTCCCATTTTGTTGATAAACAATGATGTATAATAATTTTTCCACCTGAATTTTTGTGTTAGTTTTTTAAGTTGGCGCTTTTTATCTCTACATTCCAATAATAATTTCTTTAATTGAAAGGTACTTCGTTTACGTGGTCAAATTCCGCGTGAAACCAAATGGGACATTGTGGTGGATCTATTCTTCTATCGCGAACCTGAAGAAGCTGAAAAAGAGGAACAAGCTGCCAAAGAGCCTGTCGTACACAAGGTGGAGATACCAGAACCAGCCGACCTTGAGGCTTGGAATCCCCCGGAACCAGCACAGTGGACAGAAGAAGCGCCAGCTGTTCCACCGACTGTCGCGCCGGCTGCCCCTGCGTATGCAAACCCAGACGATTGGGCCAGTGAAGTCCAGGGTGAATGGGCAGCATCAGCAGCAGGCCAACCAACACAGCCCAATTGGGGAGCTGGATCTGCTGAGTGGCATTAAATGTTGTGTGTACATACATATAACTTTTTTATAATAAACAGCATTGGTTTATTATTTGGTATGTTTTCATTTTAAAACCAAAAGCCAACTTCCTAAATTATATTTATTATTTCTGTTACAAACTTTTTATAAGGATCGATTTGAGTGTGACAGGAGTGTCTCACGGGACTCTATTGTTCTCTTGTCGTGGGTATCAAAACCAAACTGTTACGAGACATGTTTTTACGTACAATCTCCGTGAAAAACTGCTTAATTTGTTCTGAACAATACTGATATGTATACATAAAAATGTATTGAACGAATTAATACTGACTGCAAGACAGATGCAGAAACAATAACAATTGGAAAATTAATAAAGTTCTGTTCATACATCATTAATATCTTTGTTTGTATTAAAGTCTTTGTCTTATGTATGTTCTCTCAGATGCATGCGCAAGCGAGCGGATCGTAGTAATCTGGTACGCGTAGACACATTTATGACGATTGCCCGACGAAAGCGCACTATCGACTGCGGTATTCCCAACAATTGCTGATGTCACGGAACGGGTGATCCGTACGATTTGGCAATGTTGTAGCAACAATACATTGAAATCGGCATCCAAATTGAAAATTTTCTATACCTGTATATGCAATATATGTGAAAATTTCGACTGCATCATGGTAAAGCTGTTGATAACCTGTCGTCTGGCGCTTGTTAATATTTTGAAGATGGAATAACATTTATGACGTCACATGCTTCGCGCAGCTTAGTATATACCTTCCCATTTTGCAACTACTTTAACTTGATACATTATTAGGAGTATATTTTCTAGAACAACCAGAAACTCGTAGATCTATGAACAGTACTTGACATGTGACGAAATAAAACCTTTTTTTTTGGTATCAATACTTTGTTGGCAAACTGTACAAAAGATGACATTACTTTGTGTTTAAGTCGCCTTAAATTTCTTTTTATATCTTTCTAAGAGGTTCATAAATATTTTAGATGCCCGTAAAAATCCCAAGCAAACGAAATAAATAGAAACGAGATAAATGTAGGAATATGTAAACCACTAACGTAAAACTCAAAAACCTCTCGCAAGTATCTCACCACTGATTAACAAACGACAAAATTAATATGACAACCCAAGTTAAAGCTTCCTTTCGAAGATGTATTGACTATACATGTACAAAACGCAAAAAAAGTCCTAAAATTGTTTCTTCCAAGAATGTCTTTTAAATTAAAGCAACAAAAAACGAAAGATATTTCGATGAATATTTTTAGCAAAGTATAGTTGAAAATTTTGTAAATTCTGGTCCGAATATGGCGTTTTCTGGCATCGCAATTTATTTTTGAAACTTTTGATCTAGAGGTTTCAACCACAACAGCTTACCTGTAATAACTACGAACTTGTTTAAAAAGTATGTATATTTCTATAACATTTTTTATGCTTAATTAGTATTAATAAATATGCATAAATACATGAAATACAATTAATAGGTTCATAATATGTAAATACCGTTAATTAATATCATTTTTTCATAAAATTAAATAAGTGCATCACAGAGATAAAAAAACAGATCATTACTATAGTCAATCCCAAACTGTGTAAAACGGTTTAAATATCCTTAGATATTGGTAATTCTTCAAAACCCATTCTGCCCCTGTGTTTCCACAATCGATATCTTGCCAAATCTTTCCTGGTAACCATTCCTATCACCTACAGATCATATCAATTGTAATAATTAGTTTAATTTTAACAATAACTCATACCTCATTTGAATCATTTACAATTGGTAAGTGTCGTAAACCTAAAGCCCTGAATAGCCTAAACATCCTTGGCAATGTAAATGACTGTAAATAAAGAATTCAATTTAAATTATAAAACGGTTTTTATAGCGTACATGTAACACGGTGTATGGTGAAGTATGCATAAACGGTCGTAAATCGACTGAGTAAGTTTTTTCTTCTTCTGTAATATGTACTTCCTAGAAAAATCGTATTCATGATGCCTACAGTAAAAACCAAGTTTAATGGAACTTACATCGATCGTAGGATATCGAGGATACTCGTCTCTAAATATACAACTGGTAACATCGTCCCAACTTTGGGGATATTCGTTAAATATTCTACGTTGTAATATCACAATTAATTGACTTTTGAGTATCAGTCCTCTTATTCGACCATATGTAGTCACTTCATTCTACATATTTGTTTAAAAAAATAATGTGTATACGGGAAATAATTATTTATTTACATGTACTCACTTGATCTGAAACAGGTGGATCAACTACAGGAAAACCGTTGTAGGTAGTTACTTTTAATAATTCGACGATATGTCCTACATTTTCGACTGTTTTTAATGTTATAACTGGATGTGACATAACTTCACTAGCGTAAATTTTATTAGTCATAGGCGGGGGATCCCACGGCAATAAAGGCACTCCACTCAATTGTATGTGTGTATCGTATATACCCTAAAAGTAAAGAATTACTATTAAAAGTAACATTTTTTTGTTCATTCTGTATAGGGTTTACCTCATTAAAAAAATCGCCGGTCCATTTCGCAGCGATTAGTGTGACTATTAATGGCAAGCCAAAAGAAATATCTCCCGTTGTCTCCATGATGATAACTGTTAAGCTTATTGTCATACGAATAATGCCACCTAATTGGGCGGCAGCTCCTATCAAAGCATATTTTCCCGGATTCACAGAAGTCTGAACATTATATTTGTCAATGCTGTACAATAAATACTTACATAGTTTATTTTTACTTACGATAGCGGGATAAACGTGAGATAATCCAACGGCAATCAATCTTCCCCATGCGGCACCTGTTAATAACGAAGGAATAAACAGGCCGATAGATGTAGCCAATCCGAAAGTCCAACAAGAAAGCATAAAATAGAATATGACAAACACAGCTAGTGAAGTAGCGTTATGGGTGTTCGGAGGGTCGTGCAGTAAAGAACGTAGTGAAGCTTCGGGAGTTTGGAACCAGATGCTCGCCAAAACGTTATATTGACCATCACCACAATACATCTACAATTATTAAAACAACATTATTTATTCTTTAGAAAACAGATTTGGTTTCATGAGTAAGCCAAGGAAATCGCGTCTTTGCAAAGTTTTCGAAGTCGTTTCAACTCGGTGAGATAGTATAAGTTATTGGAGGATTTCCATTGACGCCCACAGTACCCTTTAAGTTTTAAGTTAGAGATGATGCTGCTAGTGAACCAAGATGGATAGCGCGATTGAACATATCTGCACTGGCGTCTTAATATCATCTTGTTCTTATAACTGGATTTTTTAAACATTAAATTAAATGAAAACCAACCGGGACCTAGTAATCTCATTCTTTTAAGCAGAAAGTTCTTATATGCTACAATAATACATATTACCGAACTAACAGTACCTGCGTGGGATACTTTGTGGGGTCTTGGCCAATGGGCTTGCAATCGTTCAGGGAGAACATCATCAACATAGCAATAGTTGCACTCATGGCTGCTACAATACATGCTTCTATCACCCGTAACCATGGTTTCCTTAAATATCTGTATAGAATTTCAGTTAGCATATTACATACTTTAAGAAGATACATCTTATCACAGATTAGTAGAACTTACATTATTCGGAATACTGACAATTTATAATTAATATGATTCCAGAATGCACCGAACAATCCCCCAATACAGCCAAGTAGCATGAACAATGGTAACTCATAAATCTCATAAGAAACAGATTCAAACTTCCCTAAATTAAGTAAACCAGGATAGCTTAGATCACCAGGAACACCGTGGTAAGCTGATAGAACAGCGTTGAGTGTGAAAGTGCTAATGACAGAAGCAAAAAAAGTCCTCCAAGTAAGACTTTGATTCCAAAAACTAGAGCCTTCTTCTAAACTAAAAAGAACTCCACCTGAAAAAGAGTTGCGCTTCATAAAAGAAAGGGTAAAGTATTGTGATTAGTTTACCGACTGGTGCTCCGAAAGCAGCAGATACACCTGCGGCAGCTCCACCACAAACAAAATCCCGTTTTTCGTGGTCCTCTCTGAAATACTTAAAAATTTTAAAATCTTTTTTGAATGTGGTACTTTTTCCTTGTGAAATGCCTGCTGCTACAACAGCGCCAGAATGTATCATTGGTCCTTCCTAATGAAAAAATTGAAATAATGAATTTTCTTGGAGGGGAAAAAATGGACAAGATGCTATACCTTTCCGCCTGCAAGGCCTCCAACCACAGAACATACTACACCAATACATTTTACTGCTAACGTTTTTATCCTTACAATTCGTGGTATGTTTACACCATTTAAATAACACTTAACTTGTGGAATTCCACTACCTGCAGCTATTGGCTGAAATCAGGTAGTTGGGTAACAAATTTATCACATAACACAGACATACCTCCACATATGCTACTAATATTGATCCTATTAATACCGGTGTCACATTATATACAATAAATAAAAAATAAGGTATATACAATTTTCCCTCAACTACGTAATCATCAACGACTAGTAATAATTAAGAAAGATATCAAAATAAAACAATGATTTTGACATTAAGTATTAAATTGAAAACGTGAAATTAAAGGATACATTTACTTAAGGATTTGTACTTAATATATGATAATTCTTCTATAGAAATGTCAATTACACACGCAATTAGTGCAGTAATCATGCCAATTAATAAAAATACTACCCATCTCGATATATCTTTTCTCATAAAATACTGGTTCCCTTTAGCCCTTTCTTCGTCTAATAATAAATAATTTTCAGCTACATCATAATCTAGACTCTATAATAAAATATCAATATAGAGCTGCTGATGGTCACTGAAACCAAATACCTCATATTTTGCTGAAAGCACATTTAAAGACCCCGGTTCAATAGTTTCCTTGATCCTTTGTGTCGTTCGACATCGTACGGACGATAAAAGTGAGCCTTCCTCATTTGTTATAATGGAATTCAGATCATCTTGACTGGCAGAATTTACAGAAGAAAGGTTCTACAAAATAACATTTGATGAACGTAACAGCACGTGTGTTTAAGTGCTTGTATTTACTCTAAATCTTTTAGGGCGAACATCACTGCTGGTACTTTCTAATATTTCTTCATGTAATTCATTCATTTTTCATTGTTACTTTAGCTTTTCTTATCTAGAAAAAATTAAATTCGGGAATGGTACTTCCCAGTAGTTGTGTAATTATTTCTGACCTAATAGTAGCGTAAACACGATAAGCATTCGTGTCAAATATTGTTGTAATCAAGAGTTAAAAAATAAAGCTTTTAATGAAAACGTACCTATTGTTATTGTGGTGGTGTTATCGCATATTCGCATTCATAGATGACGCAAAAAAACAGTCAGCTAATAGTTAATAATATAGGTTATGTTGTTTCTCAACATATTTGTGGTAGTTGTCAATCATAATAGGGATTCCTTTCCACCTTTCACAGTCAGAATCTTTTCTCTTGTTTTCTCTGATATTTCCCCATTGTAGTATTAAGCTTAGTTCCAACACGCAGTTCGCGTACTGTTCGTGACCACGTGAACCAATCAGAGAATACATTTACAATAATTACAATTATTGTATTAAATCATAAAAGTAACTGTTCCGTACGAACAACTGTGAAAGAACACATTTCACAGTCGTTCACTCCCAAATGTTTTGTTTGTTTTTGTTACTTCACGCACCTTCACGTTAAATACAGCAGCTGTTTTTTGTCTACTGTCATTTTATTTTATTCCAAGTTATGTGGAGGTTATAAATGTCAAATTAATAAATATGGAAAAACATTTAGAAAGAGTAATGGATGATATGTACGTAAAATATAAAATAACACTTTTAAATATTAATAAATCGATTTGTAGATTATCATCACCAAATGTTTTTGGTTGCGTTTTTGTGGATCACCAAGGGCTCTGTTTAGGAGGTGAGTAAAAATCCCACCTTGGTTTCGTTTTCTGCAGTGTTATTCCTGATGCAGCTAAAGGAGATGCTAGTACGGAAAGTGCTGGTATAATTGGAGCAATAGCAGATCAAGCTGCAAAATTAGAGCCCCAAAGTTCACCGCCAATTATTGTATTAGAAGACGATACAAAAAGGTGCATAATTCATAGAAGTGGTACAGTTACAGGTGCAATATACAAGATTCATTAACCCGAAACGCTCTACTTATGGAAAGTTATATACTTATACTAATTTAGATCATTATTGAATTATGTTTTATTAAGTGAAACAAATAAACTTTAGTAACTTTTTTTATTTTATTAACACACATTTTTGCATAATATAAAAAAATTATCTAGTGAAATCATATTAAAAAATATGAAATAAATAAATTGATTGGAATATACGTTTTATAAAATTACTTCTTAACTCTAAAGTTAATCGCTTTTCAAGGAGACACGTCTTTTGTACTGATCAATACCAATCATTGTAAGAGACTTGTTTTCAAAAATCCATACAATAATAGTTGCTATGAAACAAATACCTCCTATCGTTACATGAATTAGTACAGCTTTCATACTAATATTAGAAAGGTAATATTTCTGAAAGTTATTTTCAAATAAGTAAATATATTAGTTTTACTGAAGTAACTTACCTCAGAAAAAGTTGTGATCAGTCCAGATATTATTAAGATCGTCACAAACCTTGTGCCCGGTCTCAAACCTTCTAAAGCATGGTAAGATGTTGTTTTGTATTTATTAGTGATGAAGTAAACACTGTAAATAAAACGGTAAAATTTGATAGTCCATTAATGAAAAATGTATATTACCTATGAGTAATTCTAGCGGCCATGTTTAGGCAATTTGCAAATATAAATCCGGCAGGTCCAAAGAAGGTTGTAAAAACATAAGAAACTATTAAGAACATTATTGAAAAGACAACCATTAGGTAATTGTACCTAAAAAAATCCTTTTTAAAGCATTGTCATGTTCATAGGAATTGTAAATACTGACCTATCTAACTGTTTGTTATTCATGGTAGCAAAAACATAACACTCCGTCACACCATTAACTGCAAGGAGTAGGATAGCAATGCAATGACATTTTAATAATATTGTTGGTAGTTTAGTTGCTATTAATGTGTTTCCACCATACAAATAGAGTAACGTATGACTGTAAGCATTGCCAAATACAATAGCAATCAATCCGATTGAAGACACTATCTTACAGAGTTGACTTAAGACAGTTACTGCTTCGGATACTAGGCGCTGAAAAATATCATGAACATTTATTAGAAAGATCTGGAAAATGCTGAAAAATAGAAAGAAACCAGTAAACGAATTTGGTCAGACGGGGAAAATACCTCTGGAGATGTGGCAGGACTATTTTAAACCATTATACCACATGAAAAAGCAGCCAAAGGTGGTAACAGTGCGGAACCCACCGTTTGCACCTGAGGAAGAGGTAAAAGAAATAAAAAAAACTGAAAAACCGTAAAGCCCCGGGCTATGACAATATTCCGATTGAATTAATAAAGTATAGGGGAATCGGTTGACGAAGCAATGCAATAATGCAAATATCCGAAATACCAGGAGAATGGCACGAGAGTGTTACTATCCCCATGTTCAAAAAGGGAGATAAAAAGAACCCCGAAAACTACAGAGGAATCTGTCTCTTATCTACAGCGATGAAACTGCTTGCAGGTCTATTAAGAACCGGATTAGAAGACCAAATATAAATCAGGGATGAACAATAAGGATTCAGGAGAAACAGATCCACTACTGACGCTATATTCATCATACAGCAAGCTAAAGAAAAAGCCATTGAATTCAACAAATCTGCATACACCCGCTTCATAGATTTGACGAAGGCGTTCGATAGACTTGCAGTTGAAAGACGTAAGTATTGGATGAACATCAAATATCACAGGAAATCATCACGATAATACAGCAGCTGAACAAGAACAATACAACAGAGGAGGCATCAGACAGGGCGATAGCTTGAGCCCCTTCTTGTTTAATTTGCTAATGGACAAGATAATAAAAGAGATAACTGAATTGGGGAGGGGATATAGACTCCGTCTATATCTCGTCTATATCCGTATCGTGTTGGAAGGAAAACCGAGGGGACAACGCTTCCCAGGAAGGCCACCAAAGAGATGGAAGGACAGCTGGCACTTGCTATAGCAGGAGAAAGAAGGGAATTGGTTACAGAACAGATCTTCTGGAAGAATAAGAACATTTATTAACATAATTAAAACAATTACCTGGTCTTGTTTAGTGATAGCTTGATCTCGTTTAATCATTTGAGTGAAATAAAAGTATGCACTGTCCTCAATTGGACGAAATATAAATCTAAAACCAAATTAAAAGAAATCCCTGAAAAAACTCTAATAGTACTTTCAATAAATAGGCAGAAATTAGTGGTGTAATAGTTACCGTGCTGCTAAGCTTCCTAAATTATTAACTATATCGTACATCGACTGCTCACTAAATGTTAATACTGGTGAAACTGTCATAACATAACGTTCTCCTTCCGTTAAAACTTGTTTAATAACGCTTTGTTTCGCAAAACTTACCGTTAACACACTCAAATCTTTATTGAATGCCCTATCCTGTACAAAATACAAAATCGATACAAGTATCTGGGGATATGTTAACAATATATACTAACCTTATTTTGCATATACCCTGGGAGAAAATCTAATACAGACGTAAATTTAAAATCTTGCATATCTTTAAATAATGCTTTTTGTGTTTCATTATTGAAAATAATATCACTATCCTTTTGATATTCCCTGAGTTTATTAAAACTTTGTATATACCAAAAGAAGAACCCATAGTATAGCACCAATAAAACGATAGCAGAAGTTACTTGTGCTATCGAAAATGCATTAATTGCGTGATTTGGAAAATATAGAACTAGAATAACAAACGTAAAGGTACGTATTGTAATGTACAACGTTTCAAAAATTATCTGAAATTAGTAATTGTTAATTTAACATACCTACATATAATTTTTGCTACTCACCTTTAATCTAACAAAACAATAACTTTGAGCTACTAAAACTACACATTGCATAACTTGATCAATTATGCATGAAACTGCAATAGCGTAGCATCCAATTTGATATTGTTCCAAGTATTTATCTTCTGTAGAACTTAAAACATTCAACCACACATATACCAGACTGCTACTCAATACGACAGATAAAGGGACGCTAAAAGACAATTAAATCATTGGGACGAAATAATTTTATAGTGGACCTACGATAGCCAAACTTGATTTACAACCTGTGCCCAATTGTGAGATTTAGAATCAGTTAAACAAGCCTTTAATAAGGGCTCTCGCGATAGAAATAATATTGTCGATTCCAAAAGCAGCAGTCTTACATTCATAATGCCCAATACTTCCTGTCCAACGTGCCTTATAATGAAGGCGTTTAATACAAAAGTCACACATCTAAATAAAATCTGCAATAAATTTGTGGTCTTTAAAAAATGTAAATAAATAACTTGGGTAATACCTGAAATATTATATTGAAAGACGCGTTTTCCAAACTACTTTTTAGTATATTTCTACTCATTCTACTTATTGATTATTATTATACTAAAAATTATAATAATCATATAGTAATATAGGTTATGTTACATAATAAACTTTGGACAACCCAAGCCTTAAGATAACAGTAGAAGTTGCAGTTGCTTGGAAAGTGTGTAAATGTGGCGCTTTGTTGAAAATTGCATATTAAAAAGGAATAACAATTAATTTTAGAAACTGTTACGCTTTTTTGTCTTAAAAGTATAATTTTCCATAATTTTAATGTCGCAAAAAAATTTATACATTTCTTCGCTAGTTGTAAGTAATTTTTTTGTTGGATCTTTTGTGTAGTGTAGATAAAGATCTGCAAATCATAATATACAGGCTTTTTAATCTTAAATATAATTGTTTTTAGGGTGGAGGAGCTGCAGGATTAGTGGTAGATGTAGTTTTATTCCCATTAGACACAATTAAAACTAGATTACAGTCCCAGCAAGGTTTTTTAAAAGCCGGGGGGTTTTCGAGTATTTACAAAGGTATAGGACCGCAAGTTATTGGCAGCGTTCCGCAAGGTATCTTTTACGTTCGGATTAATCATTTATGATAATATAAATAATAAATCATTGATATTTAATTTTAGCGGCGTTATTTTTTTGTACATATGAAGCTTTTAAATATTCCGTAACACCGCACGTGCCGTCCGAAGCGTTACCTTTAGTTTATATGAGTGGTGCCTCTCTAGGCGAAGTTGTATGTTAAATAATTACCGAATTAATTATGATTATTAATACATATTGTTTTTAAGTTTAGGTAGCGTGCTTGATCAGAGTTCCTATGGAAGTTGTGAAACAACGAAGGCAAACTACGAAAAACGTATCTTCACTTAATATTTTGCGCAATGCGTATAGAAATGAAGGGTTTTTCAAGGTTTGTAAGCAAGAGTTCTATTTTTTGTATAATCAAATATTATATATCGACCATTTTGATTTTTTTCCCGGAAATAAGGTATCAATTTTGACGTTTATTATAACCAATCAGAATTACTGCGCCTTACTACCTTCTTTTTCATATCCGTTTTTCACTTCTATTTATTTAAAATTTATTTTTAAAATTAATAACCGCTGATTTTAATATGTAATTTGTTAGAACTGACACAAAAGCAAATTTAGAAAGATTATAGCATGTATTATATTATTAGGGCCTATACAGAGGTTACGGATCAACAATTATAAGAGAAGTCCCGTTTTCTATAATACAACTACCAGTTTTAGAATATCTTAAAAAAATGTATAGAATACATCTTAAGAATAACTCGAATCTAGAATCTTGGGAAGTGGCGAATTGTGGTGCAATTGCAGGTTCTTAATATTTTTATTGGAAAAAGCGAATTTGAAATTAAAATATGAGTTACAGGTGGTGTATCGGCAGCTCTTACTACGCCCTTAGATGTCGTTAAAACTAGAATAATGCTAGCTGATAAAACATTAGCAGCAGCTGGTGCTTTAACAGTAAAAAATATGATGAAGGGGGTTTATAGAGAGAAGGGAATTGGGGGGTAAGGATTATTTTTTGTTTGTTTTGGAAATGAAACCGTTTTAATTTTTTAGGTTATTTGCTGGATTTACACCTAGAGTAATGTGGATAACGGTTGGAGGATATATTTTCTTTGGCGTGTATGATTTTGCTAAAAGTTTCTGCGCAAGAAATATTTTGGGTTACGATTACGATAAAATGTAACACAATGAATAAATATTTCGTTTAATGGAAAGACATTTATTAATATAAATTAAAACTAAAAAATACGGTTTTCTTAAATCTTATAATGTATATATATAAAAATACTGCAATTTGCCAATTGATAAAGAAACTCCCAATCTCATCCTATTCTCTTCATATACCCAAGGCAAACGCCTGTATTGTCTATTTACACAGCTGCGTTTTATTCTATAGTAGTATTTCGTATTCATTTGGCATAAATCATGTTATTGATATCACTTTCAGCAAATAGGACAAGCACGCGACACTAGCGCCACTCTCCATGGCGATTATAGTTTGTTTTTTATTGGGAGGAGTAAATTAGCTACAATCCTGTGACGTGGCCTAATTACATTTGCGCCATCGCCATATTTGCTTAACAGCTGTCAAACATCTTTCAAAATGACGATGTAAATCATATTATACATAACTTCATTTATGGCTGTGTTCATAAATGCGCCAACAAGCTACATTCAAAGTATGCTCAATGTGAATAAAACAGCAATTTGGGATCACTACCCCACTCCTCCGAATAAAAAAGCGAACTATATTTATTGCCGTAATTTAAGCGACATCTGGCGTTTAAAATATAGGTAGAGAAAAGTGTTATTCATGTTAATTCAATTACTCTTCTGCTTTCAGTAGATATAAGTATATAAAACATATATTTACATAATTACAATAATTGTTAATATGAAAATGTTTTTATATTTACTTTTACTATACTACGCACGCTGATAGTGTTCTTTTAACAGTATCTCTCGCATAAGGTATATAAGACAACGAATACCATGTCAGTGCCAATGATTGTATTATAATAAATAATAGCGCAAGCCCAGCATTTTTAAACTGAAATAATATTATTAATAAATTAGAAAGACGGCTTCTTAATGCAACTTACCCATAACGCAGACATTAACGTCATCGCAATAGAAACAAGAACGATAATTGTCGCTATAGCTCTTGTTTCGGCAAACATTTTCTTAATCTGATTGACCGGTCCCATCAAAAAGCAGGTACTCGCTAAAGATAATACATTTCCTATTGTATAGAATACTGCAAATATCTTCAAACCATTTAGGAATAATGCGAAACTTCCGAGTAAAGATAGGAGAATGCCAGTTATAAAGCAAATTAAAAAACCTTTTATTCTTGTTGACCAACTCAATGTTGTGCTTTCACTGAACTAAAACACAAAACGTAGATACTGTAATCCCGGTAATCTTTGTTGGGAAGAAATTCGCTAGAATTACTTGTGCCATTATTCCACTCTCTTCATCTGGTGACTCATCCTCACCGCTTAAGAACTTCCTTAGTTTATCCATTCTATTTTATATTGTAGTTAAAATAATATTCCCAAAATGTGCAGACAACTATCTTTGTAGTCAAGTTAAATTATTTCCTAAGGGCAATAAGGGAATTAGAGGGTGTTATTAATTTGTTAAGTGAGATTGTGGAAGCATACTTACAAGTGTGTGTATCTCGTTTTGTGTAATATTTCTTTAGGATCTTGAAGATTCAAAAACTTACTTTTAAATTGATGACATATCAACAGGTTATGACAACTCAAAAAACCCCTTAAAAAATGTTAAAGTGCGCCTGAAATTACGATTTTTATCCTACTTGCATAGTGTGATGCCTATATATAGATAGCGGGATAAAAATTGTATTGTAATTTAGAAGAATAAGTTGGATTATTTGTGTTTGAATGTTTAATATAATGCCTAATCAACAGGTGGATATATAAATCAAATGTGTAAATAGGGATTTCATTACTCATCCTGGAATTGGTACAGAAAGTAGGTATAACACTTTTTAGGATGCTGTGGTCCAGTCTGGTCCATGGTCTGATTAAAGTAAAAAGAAAGGAAAGCATGTTTTTACCCGTCACAGGTGACATCTATATATAAAAACACGCTCGTACTCGAATGCACTCACCAATAATCATTTTTATCAAATTTATTGCTTCCCTATTTTAAAACGCTCCCAAATCTTCAATAAAATCTCTTTCTAAAAAATCTGCTACCAATACTATTTCAACCCAACAAAATATCCCTATAATAAACTGCTATTTAATTTAAGCATTTTCTCAATTCCCAGGTTAAAATATTGCGGGATACATAAAAATGTCGCCAGTAATAATTATTTCAATCAAATTTAGTGCTTCCCTCTTTTAAAACGCTTCCAAATCTTAAATAAAATATATCTAAACGGACGCTCCCGCCTGATACGCCCGCCATTTTTCGTTTTCGAGCTTGTCTTGACGCGTCCCCCAGAAAATTTCTTATTTTGAAACGAATTAAACCATAAATTTCGATCGATTTTACTACAAAAACATTCGGTTCAATGTTCTACGGTGTACGATAAACAATTTCGGTCGAATATGAGACATAATCTTATTTTTCCTTCGTAATATTATAAATTTCAGGCGCCAAATTCAAATTACCTGCCCGCGACTCGGTGTAGATGCCACGTAATAGATGGCGTTTGCTACATCTTCCGCTTGTAATCGTGGCGCCATTTCTTCGCTTTGGTTATATGGTGCTCCAAAAATCCGTTTACTTTTATTATTTCTGTTTGAACGTATACTCCAAAATATATAGGCAAATGCCGATCAAACGTATTAATTATAAATATGTATGTATTTGGGCGTTTGTAAAAGGTTTGCTGTGCATGTATTTAAACAGTCCTGTATTATATAATTCTCGCAACGAAACAGCCGACTTTTGGCAGCGGTATGTTAAAATCATACCAACACCACCACACACAACTCCTCATTCAGCAAATGCGTAGTAATGTCAAATCTAATGACATTTCGTCCGCATAGGATTTTTTTCGTGTGTAGACAAGATAAGTTGTCAACGCACTTACTTGATATTTGTTTTTTTTTACGTTAGTGTTGCTATTTTTTAACCTATCTGTATATCTGCCAAATCACATGATACGCTTTGCAGTGCTGTGGCAACCTGTCACGAAACGACGAAATGCCAGAAGTCGGTTGTTTAGTTGACAGAACATACGCCTTTGGAAACTAAGTTACTTTTTTGTTTGGGCTGTGTTGTGCCATGTTATTATGTGTCAAAATTTCAAAGCAATCTGTGAAGAAATTGCATAATTTTAGCTGATTGCTTACTTTGAATTTTATATGAAAATTCAATTTAAGCATGCTTTTATCTGTGAAAGGTGCGCCATCTATGAAAATTCAATTAAAGCATATTTTTACCTGTCACATATTAGTATCTGTCAATAAATTGCATATTTTTATCTGTCATCCCCTTACCCTCTCTGTAGCCCACCTTTGGTTATATAAAAACATCGCTCGTATTCGAATGCAACGTTGTGTCAAAATTTCAAAGCAATTTATATAGATAATTGTGGTATACATTTTATTAATTACAATAATTTTTATCCAAAGAAAATTTCATTTAGTACTTGGAAAATCTTTATTAAATGTGAGTACAAATTTCATCCTTAATTCCATTCTAAGGTTTTTTAAATTCACATATGACATATGTTTTATTTTACTTGAACTTCATTAAATATATTTTTTATTAAAATTTGTATGGTAGGTATCCAGTTTTATACACATTTCCTCCCTTATTTACTAAATAAATACCTCTATAACCTCCCCGATCTTCATAATTTTTAAAATTATTGTCTTTATAATAAAGGCGTCTTGGATAATATCTCTCAGTACTGTAGTAGTTTTGAGAATTAGATGGATATGAATTTTGATATTGAGGTTTCTTGTATTGATTATATGAATTATACGGTTGATTTTGATACGAAGGGTATGGCCTTTGTTCGTAATAACTTGGCTGCAACCAATAGATTAAAAACACAACCAAACCAGAAATTGATAAAACAATTCCCGCTGGAATAAAAAAGTTTCTAATGAACGGGTATTTCTGCAATTCGTAAACAAACGAATTTACACTGTAAATAATTTTAAGTACTATTAAAGGAATGTACCCACCAATACCAAAGAATCTGGGTTGTTGAACACTGTAATCACCATACAAATTAGTCGAGTGATAATAAATATTTAAACCGAATAATCTTTCTATAAACCTAGGAATTGCTGCCTGCAAACTGTTCATAAACTTATCTATTATTTTATTAAAAATTTTATCGAATACGTCTTGCTTCTTTCTACGCTGTTTATTCATTTGGTTTCCGAAATGTCTCCTTCTAGAAGTCGATGATCTTGCAAAGTCCGAGGTAAGGTTCTCAATGAGTGGTTCTCCATACTCGTCCTCCTCATCTAAAAATATAGTAATTAATTATATGTTTAATAGAAGTAAAATTAAGAGATCACTGCCTGTATATTACCGTACCAAAGTCTTCTGTTTTGGTGTTTCCTTTTTGAGTTCTTTGTTCTTGGTCAGCGGTATCATCAAGAAGAGAGCTTAGCATGATTGACAAAGCATTTAAGCCCACGTTATTCGTCGCTCTTTTATTCCTGCCAACACCGTCATCTGCTTTTTTATATTTTGCAATCCTTACTTGCTGGTTAGGTGCCGTTTCTCTCGGCAAATCTTGTTTTTGCGGCTTCATTTCTGGTACTTCAAATCGCATGTTTGATTTTTGGTTTTGATTAGACAAATATGGTGATTGGTGTTGATGCATGTCGAAATCCAAATGACCCTTTGGGGTTTCAGAATGCTTTACATCTAAATATCTTTCGCGTTTGACATAGTTTTGGACTGGTTTCATATAGTTTACTTTGTGTTGATTAAAATTATAAGCTTTGCTTGGGTATGCTTCATAGTCACCTCGATAGTATGGGCTTGTTGCCCCATTTAGTAAATTGTATATTATACTTTGCAAATTATCAGTCTGAATGTTTAAATTTTCCACCGCCATTTTGTCCTCTTCCGTCTGAATATACCCAGGACGGTTTAACGAATTTAAAGCATACTTTAAGTTGTTAACTTGCGCTAAGAGATTCTGGATTCTCCTCTCCGCATAATGTTGATCTTCCTGAAGATACTCCGAGTATTTTGCTGGATATGACGCATCAAAAGTGTTTTCGATATATTGAGGATTTTCAAATGTTCGGATGTTGTCAGATGATTGTGTCCCTTCTTCTTCGTAACCACGAAATAACTTGTGCGGATTGAAATTGTGTTGGTGGATGTCTTCATGATCATAATCACTGTTGTAAGATCCTTGTTGATGGTAAGGTTTGTGAAAATCTTGAATATATTGAGCGTTATGGGGATAAAGTGTATAATCTAAATTTTCGGGTTTAGGATATTGTATAGGTTGAGTATTTGGCATTTTTTCGCATTGATATGTACCGTACTGAGGTATTTTGGTATAGAAAATATTTTCTTGGGCCTCACCAGTATCATCTTTGTGAGTATTTTTATTCACTAATCTCCTCAACTGACCTATAAGTGTAGTAATTTGCTTTTGGGTTAATATTGGCTTCGGTGTCGTTGATAATTTGGGCTTAAATGAATCGCTATTGATTAGCTTCTCTAAAAGTGTTCTAAAATGTGTGTTGTCTTCATCCTCGTTTGATACTATATCGTCCTTTGGTCGTAAATGATCAATTTCTTCAGATAATTCCTTTAAGTTGGATATTAAGTTGTCGTTAGTAATTTCGTCCTTGCTAATTTTGCTTTCGGATTTACCTAAAAGGTTTCGTAATAAGGTCATCAGGTTCCTATTTTGAGATTCCGATTTGTCTTTATGGCGCTTCTGTGCTTTTCGGAGGCGATTAAGAAGGTTTACGACGCCTAAAAGAGTTTCTGAGGTATCTGTATCAAATTCTGTAAAATCTTCTTTCTTAGTTTCAAGTTCATTCATTAAAGTTTCGATGGAATCTTGAGGTTCGGATTGGTCCAATTCCTTTGAAAGTTTAACCAACTTCTTCTTTTCTGTATTTTTCCTATTGTTAGATAATTCTTTTTCATCGAAGTGTTCTAATATCTTATTTAAATCACTATTGTTTTCTTCGTCAATTCTAGCGAAATCTAATTTTGCTCGGAGGACTGGTGGGTCCTCAACTGACGTCTCAAGGTTCTTCTTCAAGCTTTCCCCTACAAAATCACCTATTTCTAGAATTTTCGGTTCTTTTTCCATGATGGTTGTAATATTCTTTTCTAATTCTTTCAATTCGGCTAGAATTGCAGTAAATTGCGTACTATTATCAATAGAATTATGCGTCTCATTTGTAGGGTGGTTACTTTGCTTCAATACCTTTTTTAGGATACTGAAAATGAAGTGTTTCGCATTCAAAAATTCTTTTTTAAATTGCTTCAACTCCGATTCGAATTGATTTTCCCAATTCTTTCTTGAAGTGTTTTCATTCAGCATTGCTTTGAATAATACGTTTTTAACAAGATGGTCCAGTTCATCTAATTTATTTTCAAGGATATTGATTTTTTGCGCAAAATTCTCTTCCATACTATTACCGTTTTCGATGAAACTCTTGAATTCTGTCATTTCACCTTCTCCAAGCGAATTAGTGGTTGTTATAGTTTTTTTCTTGTTCAAATGGTTGTTCTTGTCGTTGGTATCATCCAGTGATTTCAAAATGTATTGTTGATCTCTTAAAATCTCTATTAGGCTTCGCAGTTTTACAACTTCTTCCCTAATGTCGTGTATGCGTTGTTGCTCTTTGTCGTGGTTTAAGGGATTAGAAGAAATTAATTGATCTACTTTTACGTCATTGTTAGACTGGTCAATCTGCTGTATTGGGTGTTGGTTGAACGTCAATTTATTTTCCTGATTTGCTGTAAAAGACAAAATATTTTTTTTTATGATGCATAAATAGACTACATTTTACAAAGTATTTTTTTTCATTTTCTTACCTTGTTCATTGTATTTTCCTACGAAATTCTTAGCACGGCCGTAGAAAGACCGTGATTCAGGGAATTTTTGCGTTTTCCACAAAGGAAAGACGTCACCCACCGAGGTATTTTCATAATAACGAAACTTACTTTCATCCTCCAAATCTTTAATCGAATCACCATTACGGTATCGATCTACTACGGTGTCGTCTTCGTTTCCGACGAAAATATTTCCTAATTTTTTATTCTCCCTCGGAATCTTTTCGTCCTCAATTCCTTTTAAGTGCCTGCTAGACCTCTTCGCGTAATCGTAAAATTGATCTGGAACGGTCCGATAGCGCATCCTAGGGGGATCTCGGTGCTTTAAATTCGGCCGCCGTTCGGACTGACTAATTTCCTCGATTTCCTTCGTTTTCCAATTGTTTTCCCCTTTTATTATATCGGTATTATTATCCGCGTTTCGATCATAGTCATCGGGCGGACCGATTACCGCCTGCTCTTCTTCTTCCTTTTCTAATCGCAAACAGGTCACTAGAGAATCGTAACGAAGCGCACAGAACAACAAAATCGTTACCGTAAATGTCAACTTCATTTTAATTTCGACCGATTATTTATTACTTAAATCGACCGCAAAACGCGCGTTTTCGGTTTTCCGTATTTATCGTATTTAATAACACAGTTTTACGGTTTTAACTCTTAATATTCCCGCCGGATCGTCGATATTAGTGCTGGTTTAACGTGGCTATCTCTGATTCGATTTTCTTTAATTAAATTAATTTTAATTGCCCCATGAGCGCGGCGGAAATGTCGTTTCGTTGCTACATTGTGGCGATCCGATATCATCCGTCCAATGAATTATTTACTAATCAGCTTGTTTTGTTAAATTGTAATGTGATTACTTGGAATATTCGCGATTGACCTACATTTCACATTTTAAACGTATATTTGCAACATAACTTAGCTGACAGCGCCTAAAATCTATGCTCGTTACTTCATTGTCTGAATTACAAATAAGACGAAATAGATTAGTCTTTTGTACTTAGAAAAATATCTTTCGATGGTGGCGTCACATATGTCCGATTTTAGGCGAAATTGAGATTATGGCGTCAGCTTATAAAAGAATGCCATTATCTGTGTACAGAACAATTTAATAGGATTGTCGAGAAAATACGCTATGACTTTGAGGGAAAAAAGATATTGCTCGGCAGTGTTCCTCGACTTGAGCTCACCCTTCGATACGGTTTGGCACACTGGCTTACTACACAAAGCATAGAAAAACTTGCTATATTCATATTATATATTATATATTCATATATTAGTTCTCCATTTGAAACTTGTGATATTTACTCAACCAAGTTACCTTTCGCTATCTTGCCTGTTACTGAGGATGAGTTGATTGGGATTATGGCTAGGTTTTCCTGCAACTTTGTAGCTGGAGATGATTCCATTCCAGCTGTTCTAGTCCATGATCTAGATACGCTCTTGCCATTCCTTTGAGTTATATTATTAACCTATCCATAAAGTCTGGGATTTTTTCTGATACATGGAAGAGGGCTGTAATTAGCCCTGTTTTTAAGAAAAGGGATGAGTCTTTTTTAAGGAACAATAACTAGTTTATCGAATTTTGCAAAGGTGTTTGAACAGGTCATTTACTCCTCCTTGATGTTTAACATACTCACCAGCATGGTTTTCTACCTGCTAGATCTACGACGACCAACTTAGTTACTATTACGCAATACATTAGTGAATATTTGGACTGGCAAGGTCAGCTAGATGTCATTTATACTGCCTTATCCGCCGCTTTTGACACAATTGATCAGGGGTTGCTGATAAAAAAAACTGAATGCTCTTGGTATGAGTCCGATTTTCTGTAGACTTCTTATATTTTATCTCAATAATAGATTGAATTATGTACACTACAATGGCTTTCGGTCACTTGAATTTGTTTCCCGATTCGGCGTACGCAAGGGTCAAATCTTGGACCGCTGGCTTTTGCCGCTTACATCAATGACCTCCTTGAATCTATTTCTTGCCCTGTATTAGCTTATGCTGACGATGTTAAGTTATATTCATCAATTTCTTCAGGTCACGATGTAGATTTCGTGCAAGACAATCTAAACGCGTTAGTTGATTGGTGTGTTTTCAACAAATCAAAGGTTAATGTTTCTAAATGTTGCTCAGTTTCTTGTACTCGTAAACGTAACATATTTCCTTCCGCCTATGTAGTACTTACTGATATCATATCTAAATGCAATACATTCTTTGATCTCGGAATTCCCTTCGAGAACCAACTTCGGTTTACTTCGCATATTGAAAAATTATGCTTATCTGCTTCGAAAAAACTCGGATTTATTATGCGTGTTTCCAAATATTTCCATGATTTAACTGTTTTGAAATTTTTGTTTTTTTGCGTTCGTTGTGAGCGGTTTAGAGTATGCGGCTCTGGTGTGGTCTCCGCATTAACTTTGCCATCGTCTTTCGATTGAGCGCATTCATCGTAAGTTTCTGAAATTCCCGTCATTTAAAGTTGATGGAACTTATCCTAGATTTGCGTGGAGGCTGTTGCATGGACTGATTGACTGCCTACTACTGCTGTCCAAACTGCAATTAAATGTGCCTCGTCAGTCATCCAGATCTGCAGCGTCTTTTTTCATCCCTGCCTCCAGACCCAACGTTTTATTTAATGCTCCTGTTTCGCGTATCAGTCGATGTGCTAATATACATTTTGAGGACGTTTATATTTAAATGTATTAAGAGTGAATGCATTTTATTTTATTATTGCTCTTTGTAAATTTTTCTATGGTTCTTATATATATGTTACTATTGTAAACAAAATCTCACTATATAAATCTATAATCAAGCCTGTCTGGACATGTGGAATTTAGCTATCGTGGACAGCTGCAGATAGCCATATCGTCATTATCCAACGTTTCGAAAATAAAATGCTTCGCACCATTGTCAATGCACAATCAAGGATACAATCAAGTCGTATTACGGAAATTACCTCAGAAGACTAGCAGGGCATCCCAATAAGTTAGCTAACCAACTGTTTGCGCAAAGGGGTGATACTCGAAGATCCAAAGGGCTCAAACCATCTGACCTCTGTAAATAGATTAACTAGTGTCTATCTAGGCTTGGTATAAGTGACAAATATTTAGATCGAGTTAGATTAAGCTATGCAAGTGTCACAGGCAGTTTAATGAAACAACATGTATGTACACTCGTGGCCACATAAAAGTTTCCGACCTAAAATCGAGAACTCCGATATTTTCAACGTTAACAGTGT
>JARFOC010001350.1:448301-468328 GCA_031763485.1 Osmoderma eremita
TTTTTTAAATATATTTTTATATACTTAATTTTTTGAACGTACGTGCCATCTATTGGCAGAAATCTTCTTTTCTTAATTATTAATTGCTGTTTTAAATAATTGAACGCCGAAATGCATTTACCTGGTGAAAGCCAATGATGAATATCCAGTAAAAATGATAAAATCTCCTTCACAAATGTTTTATTATATAGCAACACTTGTTTCTCGAACACAGCAATAGAACAGCACAAAAAAAGACTAAGGCTTTTTATTAATGTACTATGGATCGTCTCAACCTCCATATTCAGTATGGCATATATAGCAGCTTTTATCTCTTACTATCCTTAGCTGCTGTCATTAGTGCTATCTATACCGCAGAAGTCAGTGATTGTTCTTGATTGTTCCTATCACTGCAGAAAATTAGAAAAAATTCCAACGGCAGCATGGAGAAAAAACAATATCATTGATTGGCTCCCTAAGAAACAAATACCAACCACTGACGATATGCTAAAAAAGGAGTTGCTGGTTTGCGTGTCACAAATTAAACCGCAGTGTGATACAAGCAGGATTGACGAACATGCAAAAGAAAAAGGTCATGAAGTTCTTCGATTACAACCTGACCACTGCGAGTAAAATCCCATTGAAATGGTATGGGTACAAGTTAAAAACTGTATAAAAATGAATATATCACATTTAAGGTAATAGATATGGAGGAATTAATTCGAAGAGAATCTAGCATTGTAACATAATTGGCTAAATTACATGTAATTAATATTGAAAAGGAAATTTGGATAGTGGATAATTTGCGAGATGACATTGAAGAATTTATTATTCATGTAACAGATTCGTGTTCATCTGAACATCAAACTGGTTCATCGACTGACTAAAAGTTGAAACAAGACATTTGTGTGTGTAATTGCTATTCCTTTCTTAAATATTACTATATGGGAATTTGTATGATTCCAGCTATTTTTGTTACAAAAGTGGAAACTATTACTTGCTAAAGGATTATCTATTTTACTTCAAATTTAATAAATTGTATAATACCCCAGTTCCGAAATAAATGTTCGAAATGTAAATTACGTTAATGTTGAGTAATAATAAATAAAATTATGGGTTTTTTCACTGATTTTGCAATAAAAAAATATGTTTTTTAATAATCTATTGCTTTCCTCAAAATATGCATTTTAACTGTCAGAGGCCGAAATAGTGGAACCGGGAGTAATAATGTACAGCTGGTTCGACGATTTGGCAACCGTATATCGAATTCTCATAAGTACTGTGCTGAATTCGGAGGTTGAGACGATCTATAGGCGTAATGTTCGACAATCCTTTTTTCAAAAGTTCTACCAGTTCCACCAGCATACACCTTCCCGCGTCCACACATCAACTTATAGACTCCAGATTTTTATTTCTGTTGAAACTATAAGTTTATATACAGATAAGAATGAACCTACTATATTTTCATATTTACTATTTCAAAAAAAATTTAACTGAAGCTTCATGATCATTAGCAAGCATAAGAAAGCATGCCATAAGGAAAATGTAAAAGAAATGACATTGTAAACATTTAATGAATTAGGGTGGGATGTACCTACTCCTTTAATAAGGTGTGAAAACCCAATTTCGGTACAAACTAAGAAGAACAAATACTACGCAAATATTAGATTCATCATCCCTACTTGAAAAAACCGCAAAAATAATTTAACAATAGATCAGAAATACGTTTTTTCTTTTCAATTTGTTTTCCAATTTTTGGATTTTCTTTTTCACTATGGTTGGACAATAAAAGTAACAAATTATGAGTTAATTTTGGATTATTATGCTATAGGATGTATAGGTTTCGATCTTAAACTGAATACTATCCAAAGTTTTACACACATGGTTTTCTTTCTAATAATTCGTAGAAAAAATATAGATAGGCGCATTTAATCCTATTTTTTTATTTAAAATCATTATATTAGTGCGATTTTAACGCATTTCTGTGTAATACAGGCTATCGCGAAAACCCAAACACAACAAATTGTTTTAATAAAATTCCAAGCATATTTTTCGAGAGCACATCGGCTCTCATTGTTAACCAAATCCCCAATTCTTTCACATTACTGAATGTTCTATCAATTTTAAAATTTGCATACTTGCGTAAGATTGAATACAACGCAATATTCACATACTTTAGAGCAGGATAGATCATAGGTTATCATTAAAATCAATCATTTCTTAAGAAAATTGCTAATTTCTTCAGATTGATGATATGAGATGGCTGCAACTGTGGCCACATCTACGTAACACACAATGATAATAGCAATGTTATTATAATTCAATCATCGATTGTTTATATCCATCCGTACAAAAAAAAAATATTTAAATCATAAAGGCTTTCCTAAAGCTCGGCACGTATATTTATGCTAACTTTTGTTGGTGATTTTTTCTTTATAGGGATTAACCAGACTGTTATTTTTTCCTAGTTTTCTTATATGGTGCTTAGATGTCTAATGGTTCGAATTATTGCTTCCGTTACTAGTAAAGATTACAAAGACTATGGGGCAGCACAATAAACACACTGTTCGGATTACTCCTTCCGAACAAAACAGTAATTAATTCGCGACACGTGAGTAGTAGGGCTATGGGCGTACGAGCGCAGTTTCCCCATAAGAAATACATTGGGCCCAAAAAGACTACTTTTCCGCCATCTTGAATTTCATAAGCTGTTATATAAATGTGCACCCGTTGCAATTGAACGGTTACCCGCTACAATTGAACGGTTACCCGCTACAATTGAACGGCTACCCGCTGCAATTGCAACGGGTAGCCGTTCTATTGCAGTAGTCTTTTTGGCCCCAATGTACTTCTTATGGGGAAATTGCGCTCGTACGCCCATAGCCCTACTATTCACGTGTTTTGCGAGGATTCACAGACTTATGCAAGAAATCATTTGGCAGAATGATCCGAAATTTTCTCATAAACGAATTTTTAACAGACATAACTCTCATGTATTGGCACACAAAATCCACCTTTTATCAGAGGAAAAGGATGTCTAAAGAAATTTAGTTTTACTTTTTTTCTTTGGCATCAACATTGCCAAAAAAATAAAACTAAATTTATTTAGAAATCCTTTTCCTCTGATAAAATATGGATTTTGTGTGCCAATACATGAGAGTTATGTCTGTTAAAAATTCCTTTATGAGAAAATTTCGGATAATTCTTCCAAATGATTTCTTGCATAACAATAAATGTTACTAGTTTTTTTTTACAATGAAAATCTAAATTCCAATCCTCATTTATAAATTTTAAGAACTGTTATGACAAACTTTTTAGAAGATTTGCCAATAGATCTTTATTTGAATCGCTGGTATCAGCTAGTTGGTGCGCCAGCACACAGCACTAAAGGAAGTAACACTGCAGATTAACGCGATTTTTGAATATCCATGGATAGGGTGCCGCGGTCCTTCCAGGTGGCCACTGCAATCGCTCGATCTTTCGCCGTTAGATTTTTACCTTCGGGGCAAAACTAAATTCGATATTTATTTTTGAACCAATAAATGATAGGCAGGATCTCGAAGAACGTAGTAGGAATAGATTTAAAAATTTAAATCCTTTTAAAATAAGACTGGTAACTACACAGAGTGTTTTATCGAGGCTTAGAACTTCGAATGAATGATAGACAATGTGAACAAAATTCATAGTCTTTAGAGCATCCGTCATTGGAGCTGTCATTTCTTTGGTATTGCGGGCTGGGACTGCATCCAGATCTTTGTACTTTTTTGTGTTAAGTCAATAAATATTTTGTTTTGTTGAAACTTGTTGCGAAAGATTGCGTTAATTCTAGCAAAATATGTCATTAAAATACGCAATTATTAATAACAGGAAAACGAAAAGAACTAGGTATAGGGAAACCTAAAACTAATCGCTGCAAAATTTGATCGTGTGTGTCATGGTGTAGAAATAATACAGTGTTCCATTTAAGAAAATTGAGTTTAAATACAGTTAAACATAATAAGATTCGACGTCATATCGCGGCTAAACTGTAGATCTTTCAGGGATTATTCCGGATGATAGCCTGAGGATTATACCTTCAAACGATAAGCAACTTCAATCTTGACATGTGTCGTAAAAACATTTTTTTTTAATCAAAGGCTGCCAAAACGATTTTTACATCAATTTGAAGATATATCAAAAATCGGTTATTTTGCACTCAAAAACTTTGTATTTCGAATTTTTAGAATCAGAATTTGCAATAAAAATTATAACATTCTTTTTAAAATAAGAATGTCAATCGTGACTTCCAGTCAACCGAAAGTGACGCAAAAGTGAAAATAATTTACTATGAATGATCACTTTGACCAAGGGCCGCGTACTTATTTTCAGAATTTTTGTATAAATCCTTCCGTAAAACTTTTTAATAGGCCACTCAATTTCAGAGACCTTGTTAATATATTGTAGTATAGTAGCTTCAGAATTATGTGTATTCTTGTATAAAGAAATACTAGCGTTTTCGGTAGAATACGGGATATAATTTTTTTTTTGAGAAAAGCAGTTGTTTAGTGTATGAACATGTATTATTCAATTAATATTTCATTACACGACGTGACGTTTCGGGTTACTTATTGTATGTCTCCCTTCATCAGACCTACAATATATACATATTTAATACATATGTTCATCTTGTAAGTTTAAAATTTTTAAAACAAGATGTATTTAGCCTGAAGTCTCAACTCTTACAAAAGTTATTTGTGTTCTACATAGGTATATTTTATTTGTTGCTAATACCGTAGTTTTCCACTATCAGTGATTTTTTTGTTTTTTGCATTAGTTTGTTTGTTGTTATGTTTGTTTGCGTAGATTTCTAATATATGTGTGTATAGATGTGTATATGTGTGGTTGTTATCTACAGAGTGATGCACCAGGTCTTTCCTGGTTGGTATAATACTTTAAATTGTGTGTGATTTCCTCGCACTTTCTTTAATGTGGCCTCATCTGTATCTGTGGTAATAGCCCCGTGTATATGGGTGAGAACCCCACACAATCACTTTTTCTATTGCAATTAGGCGTGATTTTATTAATTGCAAGTGTCTCCAAAATGAGTCCTAAATTTTTTTTTAATTGAAATTTTGAAAATTTTATAAAAATATAAATAAAAATTTTATTCACTATTAATATTATTATTCACAGCGATCCAACGAAAGGGTTCTAATATAATTGTATCCAGTTGCATAGTAGTAGGATATTGTTCAAGTTAGTACGCTTGTACAATAATCACAGAAAGCTCCGACTTATAACTACGATTTACCTCAATAAAATCGGCTCCAGTTGCTGCTGTAGGTGAAGACGCTTGTACTTGGTAGGAGTACGTACAATTCATGGTTTCTGGGCTTAGAGGTGTGTCCAATTCAACTATCACTTTCCTTTCATTGAATATATCGTAAAACGATAAAAAATAAATCAGAAGATTGCAATCTCAGAAACATGTACACCTGGATAATTGCAATAATATTTATGACTATATGACTATAGCGCATCGACAAAAACAATAATTACAACGAAATAACGGATGACGTGCGCGACGACCGCCTCTATAAAGACAGACTATTTGTGTCACTAACGTAATTCAATAAGGTAACCGCCAATTTGTGTCACTAAGTATGGGTTACGCGGCGTAATCGAATCGGTCGCCACCGTCACCGTCGTCTCCCGTGGTTACTGCTGCGTCAGCGAGCGCGAATCCCGTCTCGTCTCCGGGTTTAATAATTACAGACCTCGGGATGCCGTGAAGATATGCGATAAACTGAGAGACGTACGCGCGCGGCTCCGGCTATCGCTCCGGTCGGGACCCCGTTGCGTACGACGCGGAGGACCCACGGTCGCGAACTGTATAGGGGTAACGCCCACGCGGACAGACTTGTGCTCCTTATTGGGCGAACACCTGTACACGCCCCGATACAAGAACGCTTTTCTCCTATTTCATCTCTCATCCGACATACATATGTATTTATGTACTAATATATATTTGGATATGAACACGGCGGAAGCTTACGTGGTCATCAGAGTATCATCATGTAGCTGTGGCATTAAATACGAGGTGTGTAAATTAAGTAATGAGACTGATACTTTTAAATATTTTTATTTGAATATAATTACAATTGAACGCTGTCTCCCTCAAAATAACTCCCTTGGGAAGCCATACAGCGTTGGAGATGGGTCTTGCATTCCTCCCAGCAGTCGGATATTGGAATCGCCTTTAGCTGGTCGGTTACAGCCGTATGAATGTTTTCGAGTGTCCCAAAATGATGTCCTTTCATATGAATTTTCAATCTTGGGAAGAGGAAAAAGTCACAAGGACTCAAGTCAGGTGAATAAGGAGGGAAATATTTTTACTGGCCAAAAAACCGTTTATGGAAATTGCTGTGACAAGGCGTATTGTCATGATGCAGGATGATCCAATCGTTCTTGATGTTTGGTCTCACATGGATGACCCTTTTTCGGAATCTTTCGAGAACCTCTCGGTAAAAATGTTGATTAACTGTCTGACCTTCAGGCACGAACTCTTTGTAAACGATTCCCTGGCTATCAAAGAAACAAATCAGCATGCTCTTGATCTTTGATTAGCTCATTCTTGCTTTCTTGGGCTTTGAAGATCCTGAAGTGTGCCATACCATGCTCACGGCAACTCAACTGGTTCATGAGTTGGGAGGAGATGAACTTGATCGTGTACAAGAATTCTATACTCATACTCGAATGCCCAATTCTCATCACCAGTAATGACACGTTCCAAAAAATTTTCTTTATTTTCAATCGATTCCAAAAAGACAAGGCACCTTTCTCTCCCGTTGTCCTTTTGTTCCCGCGATAGGTTTTTTGGAACCATTTTCGAGCAGATCCCCCTCATTCCCAATTCATTGGTCAAAACTTGATGAACGGTGGTGTGAGACAAATTCAAGTGATCCCCGATCATTCTGACCGTCAATCGACGATGTGAACGCACAAGATCGCGGATTTTGTCGAAATTGTCATCGGTTCTTGCAGTTGAAGGCCTTCCGCTGCGTAACTCATCTCCCATCGACTCCCTTCCTTCTGAAAATGCCTTAAACCACCGAAAAACCTGGGATTTTGACAAAACACTGTCTTCGTAGGCCTGCTGAAGTTTTGCAAAAGTTTCTGTTGCACTTTGCCTAAGTCTGAAGCAAAACGTGATAGCACACAGTTGCTTGAAATTAATGTCTTTCATTTGTAGATCGCACTACGAAAACCGGGTTCACGGAAAAAACGACAACGGACAACCAAATGACTTGATCGAGTTCAAATTTGCACTGAGCGCGTATTACAATGTCCACTTGTCTCCCCTCCATGTCCCGTGCTTTCCGTGTTGCCATATCAAACGCTACGTTATCAGTCTCATTACCTTAAGAGTGGGGTTACGCGATTTCTACGACCCTTCTAGATGAAAGAATTCATCTACAATTTATCCCATACGAGCATATGCCCGATTGTAACAGGGAATCACTGCGTCAGTCCTCCGATTTTTTTAAATAACATATAGTATGTGTTCTCTTTATTTGGGTTTGGCCCTGTCCCAATCAACATATGAGAATCACCGGTCGTCACCACAGAAAGAGTTCTGGGATTTATAGTTAGTATTGACGTAGCTGTCGCTTTGTGGATACGTGGCTTCTACATAGAGGATGTCTCATTAGTGTGGCAAAGTCCGATATATCCGTTATCACATAAGATATCAAAAAAAGTTATCTACGAAAATTGTAGACAGTCTTAAACTTAATATTTTAAAATTATTTTCATACACGATGTTTCATATACCCAAGGTGAACCAAACATACGTCTTCTTAAATGGATGGATTTCTAAAATGTATATTATTTCAGATTTATGTTAAGTTGATGCCTCACACTTCCAATCTACAATTTTATTAAATTATACAGCGTGTTTTAGTAATTATGGTCAATTTTATATGAAACTCACTGTGAGTTCATGGTCTTCTATACTGCAAACGACCGAGTCGGAATATTTATTTTTACATGCATAGATTTTTTATATTCGGGTAGTTTTATAGTAAAGTGACATTTGTTCAAAATTGTTAACACCGAATACAGGGTGAGTCAAAACTCAAACACATTTTTTTTTCAATTATTTGATACCATAAAAAGCAAAATAGTTTAGGTACTTTCATTTTTACCAAGCACTGTCTATACCTAAAGTCATTAATTTCTAAGATATTTTAAAGTCTTTCCATTAAAGTGATAGTAGTATAGGTAACGAAGATGCCATCCTCAGCACCAAACTAAACTCCTACTGCTTAGGATGGTTACTTCTTTGCCGGAATATGTAGACAGTTTGTATATATTTATGACGCCTGAAGTATACCGCAGTTCCCAAGGCGAGTGTACTGGTGTAGTTTCTGATCACACATCGAATTAATTGGAATAGAAATTAATATTCTTAAGAATTCAGAGAAGATGGTTAGTCAAACAATTCCAGTAAACGTTCCGCCAAAATTTATTATTAATCCTATGAAGAACTTCAATGGTATGCCCGAAAAGAATAAAAAATAATTTATTAAAAAATTAATTTTTCAATCATTTGCAGAAACTGAATATTGAAGCTTCTGAACCATCATAAATGCCATTGTTGCAGACTATCATACCAGAAGAATATTAACGATTTGAAATACAGGACCTATCTTATAGTTATCGCAACACTTCTTGAAAATTTGCATCTAGTACACATTTTAAGAATCTAAAATTAATAGAGTAAGCATATGTGCTAAAAGATGCCGTTGCACGACCAATGTTTCTAAATCTATCTGTCAGAATTGGTTCAAGTACGAGATTATCTTTTCATAAATGGCATGCATAATATAGCGACGTTAGCGTTATTCAGGGTTACCGGATCGATAAGTCATTGTAATGTGAGTTGCTCGCCAACTCGGCATACTGCGTGAGACACTTAGGAATTCAGAAGATGTGGTGCATCCTTACTTCTCGCCACTATTAATGAAGTAATTACATCCTGCATCGTTACTACATTTCTGTAATAGTGCAATATCAATAGGAGATCATAGGAATTTACGGATACGTTTATTACATTATTTGGAAAAATAAACCTGCAAAATTGCCATATAAAAAAAACTTAACGCACACTTATATCGTATGCAATATTAACAATTTTTTTCAAAGCCTTTGGGATCACATAAAATATAAACGATCTGGGTTGTTAAATTCTGAACATTATTATGACATGTTACTATAATGAACATTCTGATTAATTTGAAAATGTAATTTTATTTCACCAATATAATTAATCGTATGCAATCTTTTATGTATATCTAGAAATTTGTTTCATTTGAGTACTAAAACTTGTGTTGCAAGAACACTTTCTATGGTAGAGGATAAAATTTTATAGACAGTAAAGTGTAATAATAAACACACAATTTATAGTAATAATAGGGAAGTTTCTGCTTATTGGCGTACTTTAATTCCTAGAATTTATAGTTTCACATAAAAGTAAATTGATATTGTGATTTATGTTTTAATAATACCATGTTATTATTAATTAGGTGTTGTAAAATATAAAATAGCTTTCTTGTAGTTTTAATTTAACATATAATAAATGTCTTCCAGGAGTTATTTAAAGGGTTATTTGGAAAATATGTACACATACCAGGGATGTCCGGTTACTAAGGTACATTTGTGAATTACAGACAGACTACTTTATTGATAGAAATCAAACATACACTAAGTAAAAGCGTGAACTGTTACCTACTTTTCAAAATAATCGCCGCCAATGTAAAGGAACTTATCCCAGCGAGGCAATAACTTCTGTAAACCCTCTTCGTAAATGATGGGATCCAAATTTATAAAACACCGCCGTACTTCCTCTTCAACTTCGTCCTCGTCTTAATAACAATAATAATATTCTTTATTGTCCAACAGATACATAAAATATATCCACTAATAGGACAAAATATAAACATAAAGTTCAGTGCCAATGTGTGAAATTAAGGTAAATAGTTCAAACCAATGGATTAGACATTACTGAAAAATTAATAATAATAAAATTAAATAACAATAAAGTCTGGTAAAAAAACTACTAAGTGAAGAAAAGAAAGAGGGGAAGAAAAGTGACAGCTGGGGATTGAAAAAAAGTTGCGATGAGGAAGGCAGGTGGAAAGAGGCTTTGGCGAAGGCATTCGTTCTTGCTGTCGGAATGTGAAAACTATCCGTCGAGCGTGTGCCGTACCTGGGAACGGTTATTGCAATCATAGACAGAATGTTTGACGCATCTATTTTGTTGTTTAAGAGATTTATCAAGAATCTGTCACTGGCAGTCTCTCTACGATCCGATAAAACTTGGAAGTTGTGTTCGGAGAGTAGCTCATTGTAATCTATTCCTCGCGGGGGATAGTTGCCAACACTTCTGAAGGTCAAATACTTCACGAACCTATTCTGCACTCTCTCGAGTTGCAGCCGTTGACTATATATCGACGATGCCATATTACGGAGGCGTATTCTAGCTTTGATCGAACTAATGTGTAATACAGCTTTCTCAACGTATCTGCGTTTCCAAAACCTTTACAGAACCTTACTAAAAGGCCATAAGACTGAGATGCTGATTTGCAAATATTTGAGATATGCTCGAAGAACTGAAGTCGCTGATCGAAGAGAACCCCCAATCTCTGAACAGCGATTGACGGGGAATGCTATAGATATCCACAGTGCACGTATAATTAATGGGTTTCTTGATCGTGATATAGGTAACAACAACGCATTTGCTTACATTCAGCTTGAATTTGTTTTCAGTGCACCATTTGTGAATGGTAAGCAGGTCTCGCTTGAGGGCCTCGTAGTTCGCCACACATGTAATCCTTGAAAAGATTTTGAGATCGTCTGCATACTCGGCATTCGAGGGATGACAGTAGGTCGTTAATGTAAATATTAAATAGCAACGGCCCGAAGTTAGACCCCTGCGGGACTCTAGAAGAGGCGGTATAAACGCTGGAATGAAAGCCGTTGTAACAGACATAGCATTAACGGTTGTCAAGGTACGATGCTATCAAATCGGTAGTGATGGACGAGAAAACAAACGCACTTAGCTTGGATATCAGGATGTTATGGTCAATGCTATTAGACGCTTTGGCGAAGTCAGTGTACAGGACATCCACCTGCATTTGCGAGTCTATGCTAGCGCTTATGTACTGCGTAAGCCAAGTTGGTTAATGTGGATCTACCAGCCATAAATCCATGTTGCTGCGGTGATAGATGGCATCGGATACGACTATAAATCTTAGTACGAAGTAGATGCTCTAGTACTTTGGAAAAGCCACATAAGATCGCGATGGGCTCGTAATTTGCTATGTCATACCTGCTTCCCCTCTTTAATATGGGATTGATCATGCTGACTTTCCAGCTATCCGGGAATGTCGCTTTACGCAGGGCCAAGTTAAATATCAAGCAGAGAGGCGTACACAAAATGGTTGCACAGTCTCTCATTAAAACGTTAGGCAGACCATCATGACCTGACGTATTATCGCTCTGGAGATGTTTAATTCCTGCTAGCACTTCGTTGGTTGTAATGGGATCAAGATGGAAGTAGTTGGTAGTCGTTGGAAAGTCAGGCAATAGGGAAGTGTACGAGGTTGGTATCCGTCGGAGAAAGCTATGGCAAAAGTTTCCCCTATTGTATCGGCATCTGTGAGCTCTATATCCTCATATTTGAGAGAACAGGGTATTCTCGAGTTCCCAGTCCTTTGTCGAATAAACTGCCAAAAAGCTCTCGGATCGTTGGTAATTTGATTTTCCATATTGATCAAATAAGCGTCGTACGACTTCTTCGATTCAATTTTGACTAGCCTACGCACTCTCGAAAATTCAGCTTTATGTACATGTAAGTTAATGGATATCCATGGTCTATGATAATACTCCTTTAATTTAACTAATTTGATTTAAGGTGGATTGAACCATACGGAATATTTACGACACGGAGTCACATACTTCGGAACATCATTATCAAATACTGAATGTAAAGTGGAATAGAAAGCAGAGACTGCAAGGTTGACATCCACGCATGCTTCCAAATATAACCAATCTGTGTTGAGCAGATCACTGTAGAGGGCAGGAAAATTCGTTTTGCGCAAGTTATATCTATTTTTGGAGTTGGATATTTTCTTCGAAGGACGCCCTAGCAAGTTGGAAGTTAATATCGAGCGCGGGGTGTCTTTGGGAACTAGAGAAACGTCGCTATGGGTAACAGAAACAGGACAAAACAAGTTAGAGGATAGCAAATCGTGTAGCCTGTTGCTAGTGTTAACTACAAACCTTTTACCCGACAAATGACAGTCCAATCAAATCAAAATCAGGAGCCGGATCTGGACTACGGGGCGGATGGACAATAACTTCGGAATTTTGTTTCTGAAGCCAGGCCTTCGTCTGATTTGAGGTGTGCGGTATTACATTGTCATGCAACAACCTGACTCCTTTCGTCAATCTTCCTCTTCTTTTCTGCCGAATGGCTTCGTGTAGTTTTTCGAGAATTTGACAATAAATGTCGCTGTTGATTGTCGCTTTCGGTGGTAAAACTGAGTAAAATACCTTACATATCCCAAAACACAGCTGCAATCGTCTTTTTTGCGGACTGCTGCACTTTGAGTTTTTTCAGTGTTGGTGAACTCGGATGCTTCCACGTCTTCGAGTCTTTTTTTATGCGGGGGTATGGTGGTGTACCCACGTTTCGTCTCCTGTAACTATAGACTCCGTTTTCCTGACGATAGCGTGCTAAAAGCTCCATTGTCGCTGCCATTCGTTGCATTTTGTGTTGGTCGGTCAACAGTTTTCGATAGCCTAATTCAGACACGATTTCACTAACATAACTTTTAGGAATGCCGGTGAGTAGAGCAATTTTCGGTATTTTCAACCGACGATCATCTCGAATCAGCATATCGACCTTTTTTTCATCCGTTTTCGTTGTTGACGGTTTTTTTTTTCGGGATCATAGTTCTGAGCTGCGCGCCCATTTTTGAACTGTTGACACCAAACACTTGTTTTTGACTCATAACGCCTTCCCCGTAAGTCTTAAGTATTTTTTTTAATGAATTTCGGTAGGTTCTTCATTATTTGCATGCAAAGAACGAATGACCGATCGCACTTCAAACTTGGAGTATGTTTGGATCGGAACTGACATTGTGCGGCTGTCACTGCACACGTTGTACGTACTAAACCTAAGACAATGACAATAGCCACCTCTGCAGTACATATGCACATCTAAAATTCGTGCAAATATCAACCTAATCGGGACGACGTAGGCGATGTGTCGCGCAAACGTACCTTAGTAATCGGACATCCCTCGTATATTTCGCCTCCCATCTTAAATTTACTCTGGCAATATTTAATAACAGCAATAAGAAAATTGAGGAATCCTCTTCCTCCTCCTCGGCTGTTTGGCGAATTAAAAACATATTAGTCTTCTTGAGACCGTGCGCGGCCTTAATGGATCACGGCAATCTAAAATAATTTGTCGGACCTTCGTCGAAAAAATCGCCGTTCACCGTCTGGGCGGCGTCGATAGTCGTTATGCCTATTGCGAAACGAACGCTCGCATAAATAATCAAGAATCGAACGTAAATTTATATAAAATATACAAATGGGACAGTTGCATGTATTTGCCTAACTAGATTTCGCGACTGGCGCATTAAAATGCGTGATTTAGATAGTTGATTAGTTAACATGCGATATTAGAAATTGCCAATAATTTCATAGTAATTATACCTTCGCGTATAGGCAAAGTTCAAGTTGTATGGGGGACCTGATAACATTTCGTTTCTCTAGCTATATACATACATGAAAGTAGTTAAATAAATATATTGAATTAGTTAATGCGAAAAATCAAATACGATCTGGAGCAGTGGTTCCCAAAGTGACTGATGTACCACAGAGTAATATGTGTAATAAGTTTAAGCGTAAGTGTTGCATAAACACAGTACAACGGGTATACTTATTCATATCTTTATATGATTACATTACTTGCATATTCTTTCACGTTTATCCCATACCTAGTACATTGCAGCGATTCCCAAAGTGTCCGCAACATTCGCACAAGGACGCCACGAAATATTTTTTCTATAATCAAGATGTGTTTAATTTATTTTTTACCAATTCCTTGCAAAATTTACTTGGGAAAATCTGGAATCATTGATCTAGATTTCTAGTAGATTCCAGTTTGCAACAGGTAACTATAGAGGGGACAGTGGAGGTGAAAGTGGAACAGCGGCTTCTTGCAGATTTTCCAAAATGATTTGTTAATTACAACGTTAATTTTATTGAAAAATGGTTACAAAAGCAAGCAAAACATTTGGAATTATGAATGCTCCAACAAATTAAATTCTAGATGGAACTGGAGTCTAAGTAAATAATAATAAAAACAACATTGCATGCAAAAAAAGCAATGGTATCTCAGGATTATTTAACTGGATTTGATTGAATCAGCCATCCGATTCAATCAAATCCAGTTAAATAATCCTGAGATACCATTGCTTTTTTTTGCATAAGGTGCTCAAGATATCCGAAAATCCGATAGGTGAAGATCAGAAAAATATTTATTTCATTCTATTACCATTAACTTACTACAAATTGCATGGACATCTAACATGTCAGTATTTGCAATAGTTACCATATAACACTAATAAGATCTCTATAAGTAAATCCAAAAATCAGTACAATAAATAAAAAATACAAGACAACTAGTTCGAAAGTCTACGATCAAACAACTGCTTTTATTTAAAAGCAGATACAGTAATAAGTTGGTAATTCTGGACAAACAATATAAATACCGTATAGTTAATGAAATGCTTATGGATGGTTCTTATGCTAAATTAAACTAAAACCTCCTTCCAAAATTCGTCAAACAAGAGGTTCTCAAAAATTTTCCAGAATTGGTAACTTCAGTCATTAAACTTAGATTAACTGTGCCTAATTTGGGTATCTTCATACATGTCTCCGTTACTTCTAGTAATACTTTATCTTTTCCATAACCGATTGTTTTTCATCCTTTCAAAACACAAATATTCATTGGTAGAAGTTGTTTGCTCTCGAAAGAAGCAGAGAGATGCCGCCTTAAGTCTTTTAGATATTTCTTTCTTTGGATTGTATCTTCGGCCTGGATGGATGCAATCGCTAGAACGAGGTCTCGAACTTTAGCCTAGCCAAATATTGTTTCTAAGGAGACCTCAAGTAATGCGATTATTACGGATATATAAAGAGAAATACATATTTGACCAAAGTTAAAAAATTTCAAATTTTCTAGATTGCATTGATGTGAAAATATTTTTTTTTGGTGTATCCTTTCGTTCTCAAGATAACTTAAAATGTTCTCTGCCGTTATCTTATTTTAGCTATTTTTTCTAAAATTAAAAGCGTCCTGACAATTTTTCTCACCTAAAACCGCTATATTCTCGATTTTTGTGGTGTAGTAGATAGATAATTATAACATAAAATATACAAAGTCCGTAGTCGTTCGTACTTTATTCTTTGTTGAAGTTCCCAAAAGTACTCGAGCGGTACATTATAAATTTAAATATTTAAATTTATTTCTTTGTTTCTGTTCAAGGCTTTGCTTTTAACGCACACCAAAAACCGATAGTCAGACATGCACACAACACACACATATACAAGCCACAAAATGAAAAAGAAAAATGGTTCTCGTACAATAAGAGACCGTTTTGCATAATGATCGCATACGACCTGGCTTTCCGGACCCGGTCATTACGTTACGTGCGCAAAAATCCACGCACCCCATCAGCATTATTATTTGCGATTATAAGTATTAACCTCGTTATTTTGCCAATTTTAACGCGACATGAAAATATGGGCCTACTTTGGGGGGTCGGTTTGTTTATATAAAATTGTAAATTATATAATTAACGCTGGCGATGATAATAAACAAGTCAGTGCGCTCACGCTGCCTGTATTCGCTGGACTCGTCGTCATTACTTGTGCAACGGTTAATTTGCTGGTCGATTTGGGTCGCGCATACAAAAATAATATGGTTTGTTATAAGTATTGTATGTTATATCATGTAAACAAACAATGTTCGTGCGGTTGCGCATGATAAAATATAAATATTTATTAAAAAACAATGATACACTATCATTTATCGGAGTAATTACCAACACACACAATGACCTTCTGCCAACGTGGCACCAGTTTTTGTACGCCGGTATTGTAGAACTCTATGGATTTTGAATGAAAAAGTTGACGGACTGCATGTATTACATCAATTGAGTTTTGAACTCTCTCTGCTTCATGCACTTGCCAAGAGACAAAAAAAAATGTAATCACTTGGCGAAATGTTAGGAGGATATGGAGGGTGTGGTAACGTTTCCCACCCAACTTCAGAAATTTTTCCCCGTGTCACTCTTGCGGTATGCAGGCTGGCGTTATCCTGCAAGCGCACCACTTTCTTTCGACTGATAAAATAATCCTGTTTTTGCTGCTTGTACTCGCTGAAGCTGTTCATGATACAATTTAGCAGTGATGGTTAAACCCCTTTCCAAAACGCATAATGGACAATTCATTTTGTCGTCCACCAAACACACAAAAAAATCTTACTTGGGCGTAAGGAAGCTTTGGGAATGTGTAAAACCGAATCAGTAGGCGATAACCAAAAATACGAACACTTAGAATTCGAGCAGAACATCCACTTTTAGTCGCAAGTTAACACCGATCAAGGATCGGCTCATTATCGTTGCGTGAAATGTTTGCCGAGCAAATGGGTAAGATGAATTAACTTCGACAATTCATGTGGACCCATTTGCTTAACTTCCACATATTTCCTAGCTGATGAAGGTACAAACGAATGATTTCATTACTCACATTGAACTTTTCTGCAAGCACGGTGTACTTGAATTTCCCTCTACAACCTATTCAATATCCCCGTTGTTAATGAACTTCGGTATCCCAGATCTCCGAATATGGTACATATTTTTCGCCCCGCCACTGCAGCCTTGGTTAACAACCTCGAATTATTCGTTGCCATTTTCAATTATTTAAAACCAGGAATTAAACAAAAAAACACTAAATGCGTATGTATCCGATGAAAGAAGGATTCATACTAAAGTAGATAACATATATATAAGTGCTATCGATGAACAACTTAAAAAATATTCATGGCACTCTACTTTATACAAAAACCGCACAAACTTATTTTTACATTGTATACAGCGTTGGTACTGCTTATGTTGCATTTCAGTCTCATTTATAGTTTATTATGCATATTATTCTATCATTCTTACTCTTGTATTCAAATACACAATTAGTAAATAAAAACTTTAAAAAAGGGTTTTTTCTACTGAAAAACGTAATTGGTCTCTGATTTTGTTTGAAAGCTTTTTCCATTAAATTGGCGCGCCAACACCATTACGTGTAATGACACGTAAATTCGACTCCAGTCAAATAGAAGATCAAAAGCCAGTTTCGTTATTGTCAAAGCGGAACCGGAGCCATACACATATGTATATTAGTCTCCCTTTTATTTGTCGTAAACTATTGTAACGTGAAATTCGATAATAGCAAGTAATTGCCAATTTGGTATTTTCCCTAATCCTTTAGTTAATTTCAACTCATTAACTCGGAATTTTGTTATGGTATAAAAGAAATGGTGGCAACAACGTGGTAAACCAGCTCACAACCAGTTGGTTGAAATCTGAAAAATCCTTATCAAAATCCAATATGGCCTCGGTAAGAAATAAGAAAGTTGATGATGACCAACTATCACATGTTGACAAAAATGTTTGATATTATGGTTTTATTGGCCAAGAATACAATTAAATATTAAATAAGGTAGCCATGAAATTTAAAACTGTCAAACGTTTCAATTTTCTTTCATTAGTAATGGAAGAATGTCATACACCAACGAAGGGAAACAAGATATGTTAAGTATTTCTTATTTATCGAACCGAAATACAACAATAGAGCGTACAAGATATTTACATTCGTATGTGTATCCTGAACGACAACAGACACATCGAAACATTTTTCTAGATCTTTATAGGAAACTTTGAGAATGTATTGTTTACCAAGCCGCGTAATGTTTATGTTAACAGGAATTCGAATGAAAATCGACGGAGAAGATCCGAAACGTCATATTAAAATTTCGAGTACACCATCAGATAGAAGATCAAAAGTGACCTTGAGAATGTATTTTTAGTTTTTCTCTACAAGGCCGAATAAAAGTGCTATAGAGGTAAAAGAAGGAAACGAGTTTTTTCGTTTCAAAAAAAATCTCGAACGTCGTTTGTAACAGGCTCATTTTTTCTTCGCATTCATAACAACAAAATTTAGCAACTTTGCCAAATTTAAACCTACCCTATCAGAGAGATCCCCATGGTGAGGGTCGAAAATGAATCAGCCTGTATGCACATATTTGATGAAAGAACCAACAAACGCCATAAGAAACTTTACTGCAAATATTACCATTCCATATGTGTACATGCATATTTGTTGAAACGTACGTTTTATATGTTTGCACCAAAAAATCGTTCGTCGTTTTAAAGTTGGTGCATATCTAGAGAATCATAAATCACAGTGGTTTGCTCTATAAACACTTCGTACTCGAGAGAAGAGTCGATATACCCATTGGTTTTTCCGACTTTTGAGGGCGCTTTTAGCCGATCACTTTGCTTGTTGCTTGGTTGCTTCTGCACCCGCGAAGGTCATTATATACTCCGGTCAAACGCATTATTTTGAAAGGTAGATTTACGATATTTGTCTCGTGTCAGATTGTGTTGGATGTACATCATTTCCTTTATGTCCAATCATTTCATGTATTCTTTATTTATTTATATTTGTATATTTACTGTATATTGTTACGCAATGGTGGAATTCGTTTTAATTTCTGAAATATATTAAAATAGAAGCTTTTCAAACCCAAACACGTTTCCAAGATTAATGAAGGATTTGTTTAGCAGCGCAAGATAAATATCTGAGAATATTGTATCTAGTACGAATATTAGTATTAACATAGACGAAAAAAATATAAATTAAATGTGGTCATCACAACGCTGAACAACAATTTTTTTTTGTGTACGCTCAGTGATATCTAGAAATACGTATGTACAAAGAAGAAACGATTTTCTTCAAGAAGATATCAAGAATTTTGTGCATGTTTTAAAGATAATAAAGCTCAAGAGGTGTGAAAATTTATTAAATAATATTTCACTTAAAGCACGTTGTATGTTTTTAATAGTATTTTGATTAATTAAAGAAGTATAAATTAAAATTGTCTATTTTACTTTTTTTTTTCATAATTTGTATTTACGTATCAACTTTCAAACGAAATTATTTCTTCGGGTAACAAATAATAAGTACGTTGCTTCTGCAACCTATTGCATAACGTATCAAAATGCCACAAAATGTACCTAATACACAAAGTGCATATTTCATTCCAGCTTCTTGTGTCTAGTATTCCACGTTTCCATCACATCCTCGAAGATTTCACTTAGACGTAACGTATACCAGCGTGTTGATAAAGCACCAAAAAGCTGTGCATACAAAACTTCCACGAATCTTATTATATTTTGACATAGAAATCAAGTTTCCGACTAAGCAGTTTGTTGTAGTTCACTTATTTTGGATATATATATATATATATATATAATCAATTCTAAATTTAATAATTAAATTAAAAATATAAATATGGATATTATTGGATATGGATAGCATTTTCAATAACATCCAAGATGTAGTTCGAAAATAATATCAATATTTATATTTTTAATTTAATTATTAAATTTAGAATTGATTTTAATTTTCATTAAACAGGATGATACGTGGGGTTTATTATATTTTATTTTATTTTGTCAAATTCGTACAAAAAACCTATATTCCACAAGAATGTAATAATTTATAAAAAAATTGTTTAAATGTTTTTGTAGTTTTCTGATGAAAACAATATATATATTGTTGAAACGTCACTCCAGTTTTAATTAGGCATCCCACCTAAACGGCTAATTAGTAAAGGTCGCTATCACCAATAACCATCGTCAATTATC
>JARFOC010001350.1:468428-482427 GCA_031763485.1 Osmoderma eremita
ATTCTGAAACTTAAAACTATAAAATAATATTTTAGAGAGAGAGAATTGTTTTTCGGTTACACGGTGAGTGTAACAGGATTATGTTCAATCTTTTCAGAATTATGTAATACATCATATTAGTCTTTGTATTTAAACCTCTCACATTCTGATAACAGTAGGTAACCTCCTCACTAGACATTCTACTTAGTATTTTGAAATGATCTTCGGCATACCATTGATATATCTCAAAGCAATACTATCACATTCCTCCCTGCGCCTGCGATATATACTCAGAAAGTATTGCATTCTTAGTTTCAATCTCTCTGACTGTCATATCAAAAACAGTCCCAGCGAAGATACGACGCATTTGAGCTATACGTAATAAGAGCTTGACATCTTCAACGGAATTTAAAACTAGCTTCAAGGGACCACGTTTGCCCGGGACACGATTTTCACCAATACTATGTAACCGAATACCATTTGATGGAATCGAATCAACCTGCATGTGGCGAAGTATATCCCCGACAACAGGTCTGTCCGCTACTGCGGAGTTAGTGTCTTCAACACTCGACTAGCAACTCAACTAGCACGATGTTGGGCGCAAGCACACGCATGATCGACTTACCTCTCACAAGATCTATCATATAATTTTCTTCCACTTCATGCAAAACTTCATCAAAAGTGAATGGAATATTAGGATTCGTGTCAGCGGGTTTAGATTCCAGTTTAGCCTTTAGATCAGCAATGTCACTCTGAAGAGATGCTGTTAAATTACGAATAAGGCCCGGCACCTCCACACTACAACTTGTGCACGTTCATTTGATATTCTTCTTGGATCTTAATACGCGCGTGTCTTTGTCAGTTGGGTTAACATAGGTCGTGCTAAATACATTTTTACAGACATAACAGATAACGGTTTCGGTTTCAACAACATTCTTATTACAGCAATGACAAGTGAGAATCATGATTTCGAGATAATTCAATGACTAGCAGGAGAAGCTAATGAAACAGGATGAGACAAAGGACACACACTTCAGGCCGGCGGTGTCTGTGGCGGCGACTTTTTAAAATGACACACAGAAATAAGGCAGGGGAAAGGACACGGCGACAGAGTACAGAGGACAAGTAGGAGCGTAAAACAATAGATCACCCGTTATACATAAAATAAATTCAGAAATATAACTAACGGAAAAACACGAAACACTAGAAAAGAAGAAAAAAACTCCAGCTCAAAAAGTAAGAGTTCCAGGCATAATAAAATCCTATGTAAACGGCAAATATCTTACCAAAAATTTCAAAAATGTATGAATTATAATACGAGATAATTATACTATGCACTAGAAGAGAACTTGCTCTTTCATTTGATGCAAATACAAGAAATAAACGCACTCAATCAACACTGAGACAGCCAGGGAAATCGAGAGAGTTCCAACAACACGTTTGTACTATCGCACTATTGCTCGACGACTATAAACGAATAATGTTTAATAATTTTAAGAACTTTTTATTTTTGCGAAATTACTGGGGGGAAATGTATAGCTTATCTACCCCTGTCCTTTGCTTCTATAATATTCATTTCTTGGGTTCATCTTTATGCGTGAAATCGCCAAATTTTGTTCATAAAATAAAACTTACTGAGATGAATAAAGTATGACGCTACCACAAGAACGCTCTAGATGAAATGCTCCTCCACGATAAGTCCTATGATGAATTCTTTTCCATTGTGCGTCGTAAAATAAAAATAAATCCCTACAGTTTCTTTAGAGGGACGTGTTCACGAAATTCCTGTCAGCTCGCTCCCGCGATCGTACCGAAAACATAAATTACACTGCAATAGAAAAGTAATTGCTTGGGGCTATACGGGATGTGAGCGTCTGGGAATACTTATTAGTTAAACTCGATAATCAATTCTGGAACTGTGTTGCTTTATGGGTTCCTGCTCCCTTAGCGATATATGCGTTTTACCAACGGAACTCTTAGAAACTACTGTCGAATAGACTCCATATGTGTGTTTGTGTGTTGGCGTGGTGGGTAATGGGCCTTGCACTCCCACACATACCTAGATTGGTTCCTGGGCTATAAAGTTTTAGGAGATTTAATGGCACCAGTTTAATGAATGTGTGTTGGTTGGTACCTTACGGTGTTACCTGAATAATTGACAAAGTGTTAATGGATTGTTGAGCCGTTTCTAGCAAACACTGTCGTATATAATTCTGTTGCATACATGGAATTGATAGATCACCCGACTCTTAACCTGTTTCTCCTGCTTATGCAACAATTCAAGCTGAACCAGTAATCACGTTACGTTTTTCCTCTATGGCATTTCCGTTTTGCTCGTTTGGAAATTCTTGAATATCGTAAAAAATTGTAAATGCTAAAAAAGGCATTGCAAATACATTTAGGTCATTAACATAATGTGGATATGATACCCCTCACCTACTTAAGCTCTCTAAACATTTATAAATCAAATATGTTAAGGTAGTACCCAAAAACCAATTAACGCATTAAATCAATTACGGTTTAAGGAATTTTCTTAGAATATGCCAATGATTTTTGATGTATTTAAAATCAAATAGGGATGGTATTAAATGTTAGTTGCGTGTTAGTAGCAGTGGAGAAAATACATCATCACCACTACTGGAAAATGTGTCATTACTGCAAAGACTCTCTGCTGCATTTGGGACAGTTTCATTGTTCCTTGTCAAAAGACAGATATCAGGTCAAGTAGTTGCACTTGATTTACTGTGGCGTGAAGCTTGCAGATCAAGACAAGTTGTGGGTTCCTGATAAAGCGTCTAAATCATGTGTGGAGTATTTAAGATAGTGGAGCGAGCCAAAATTAGCTTTTGGCTTTCCAATGATCTAGCGTGAACCGAAAAACCATGTCAATGATTGCTATTTTTATTTAGTTCAGACTTCGGGTTATAACAAGAAAAATAAAAACAAAATTGTGTATCAGAATCATGACTCACCTTATCGACTCGTGTCTCATTCCGATGAAATACCTGTGTAGGTTTATGAAGGGCCTCTTCTCTTGAGGATGAGGACGACCAGCATATGCTAAAATGTTTTGCGGAGCAAGATCTGGATGTTGATTTTGACAATGGAGATTTAAATTCCAATTGTGGACCGCAAGCGGAATTAAATGACTTAGCAAGAGATATGCTACATCGAAGGAGTCATCGGAACTGCTAGCTTCAAGATTAAATGAAAATGACTTACCCGAGCGATGTACGAAGACATTTTATCATAGCAACTAAAGTGACAATATTTTAAACACAAGTGTGGGTTTGCTTATGAGATGAGACTGATGTAATTAAAGAGGAACTCCATACGGGTGGCGTTTATTTATCAAGAGTTCAAGCAGAAGCCTCAAGTGTGTCAAACATATACAGGATGATTCATTTTCAACCTTCACCATAGGGATCTCGCTTATTATTGGAGATAGATGGTAGGTTTAAACTTGGCAAAGTTGCAAAATTTTGTGTTTGTTACGAGTCCGAAGAAAAAATAAGCCTGTGACAAATGACGTTCCAATTTGTTGCTATACCGTGCCTAATATTTAATTGCGATTTTCTTGTTCTTTAACTACATGTTACAATTTCGTGTTCATTTTTTTTTGTTTTTTGTCAGGGGAAAATGCTTTAACCACTCCAAGTGCTTAGTCGTTAGCAACTTGGTTGTGTGGGACTCTCAATAAAGCCTACCCACTAAAAAACCCTCAAAGCCCTCTCCGGTGTCTGGAACCATTTGTATAAAATATAACGTCAGACACCGTCGGCTGTCTACATTGTCTCGACCGTTTCTGCCCTACATCTGCTGTTTTGGCCTATTCAGTTCGTCATACAATTTCGTGTGCATGATTTCCCTGATCATTTCATGTATAGCGTTCCAGTTGTCAGCGGATTCTAACATTAACGGAATTAGCGTGTCAGGTGTTATTACGTCTCCAATCTTAACATGAGTTATCCTTCTTGTTTCTTCCCATCTATCGCACTCGAAAACTGTATGTTCCGCTGTATCGACCTTACCGCAATACATACAGGTATCCTCCACATATTTCCCTATTCTTTTGGCAAACGCTCGAAAACACCCATGTGCCGTCAAGGCCTGAGTTAAGTAGTAATCGACATTTCGATGTTCACATTATATCCAGGCCCTAAGGTCTCGAATCAGGCGCTTCGTCCATCGAGCTTTCTCTTCCTCCTTTTCCCATCTACCCTGCCATTCCGTCAAGGTGCTCTCCTCTGCCGCACAACTTGCCACGTTTGTATCTTCCCCCGCGTGGTTGTAGATGTATGTCCTCTCAATAACCATCAGGTCGATCGGTGCTGTGCCAGTGACCAGGGCCAGCAGTGATATAGTTCTGTAGGATGAGGCAACGCGCATGAGGATGTTTCTTTGGCTTCTTTCCAGTATCCGTCTGTATTTTTTTATACGTAAAACGCCGTTCCACACCGGGGCTCCATATAGTAGTATATTATGCACCATGCTACTCAAAACCGCTCTCTTCGAACATTTATTTAGGAATTAGTTTCCACTTTTGTAACAAAAATATAGAAAAATATAGAAAACAGTTTTTGGTGATCATAAACTAGAATAATGACAAAGGTTCGATACTTACAAATATCCCATAGTGAAGAAGCAGAGTTACCGAAAGAATTTCTTTGAGGATATTAAAATGGAGAACTATTGGCCTAAAACGGGAACTGTTTAAGGGTCGTATGTGGAATAATAGCTTTCTTTACTCTAAATCTTCTTTTCTGGTTAGGTAGATGTCATCCATTTCATAATCTTCCCTGGTGTCTTCATTTTTATTGTCAACGGTTGAAGACCCTACTCCACGAAGGTGTCCACTTTAACAGATTTCAAGAAAAAAACATTGTTATTTTGGTCTTCCTTACCTAAAATCTTCGATAATCTCCACTAAGCCGACATTTTTATGTTTTCAGAGTAAAAATTACTACTCTTTAAGATATTTACATTATCTTTTAATATTAAAAGTCGACTTACCTCTTTTCGTCTTCTCAAATTACGTTTCCTTGTGGAGATGTCTGGACGAAACAAATCTATCTTATTTGCTTAACACTGCAAGCAGTTCAAGGACACAATTCTTTCACTAATACCATGACGTTGTCATATTTCAGTTTGATGATTTCAACAAGAGACCGCAAGCTTTTAATGGCGTTTTATCGATTAATTGTCGACAGTAATTTGAAATTTTCCGAATGCGTAAAGGATTCTATTCGAAGCAGAGGCTACCTTAAACATTATGACGTCCCCTACGAATATTACCCAAGATTCCGATTCAGTCTGAATTCGCCTTGAGAGTGAGTTATTTGCAAGCTATTGTAATTGTATATTGTTTTAGATATTTGTAATTTGGTATATTGAATTACCAAATTATACAAAATATGTAATTTGTTTTAGTAAGATTGGCATTCAAAATATCACTTTTTGATCCACTTACCATGACTAACGTAGGTCTTTGGATGCGATGCAATAGACCTGTGGTAAATGCTAGGAATACAGAATGCAAACTCTTTGTTGATTATACTTATCAATGATTCACCAAATATCCTCAAATCTTCCGCTAATCTTGTATTATATGCAGAAGAAGTTTGCTAGCTCCAATGGGGTAGGGTTGTTGGATGTCATGCAGTTGGGACTGAGCAGCTTTGATGCATGGTTTACAAACAATAGGTTATATTTAGAGGGAGCCAAAACTGGATCAACTAAACTAATTGAGTGTTCTCATTTGACATTAAATGGCAAATCAATCAAACAAATGCAATCTATTAAATTTTTTGGTATAAACATTGAGAATGCACTCAATTGGAAGACGCATGTTAAAGACCTCTGGACTCCGTTATGGATTGATATTCTGGAAAGCTTGAAATCACGCAAGAAGAAAACATTTACTTTACGAAAATTGGCGGTAGAAAATATGGTAGGTGCAAGTAGGCATATCACATGGAGAGCTATATTTAAAAGTCAAAGTCTTCTAACACTTACGCCGTTATATTATGCTGGATATAGTGACATATTTGCCAATATCATTTTTGAATTATTTCACAAAAAACCGTGATTTTTATTAGTCTAGCATTCCCCAGCATCTACTCGTTACCTATGAAAGATCTCCTCATAGCTGCTTTACCTTCTTCTATCAAGTTAATTGATAATTCAAAGCAATTTAAGAATGCAGTGAAACAATTATTGTTAAATAATGTCTAGTTATAGAAAAGTTTAATACTATTAGAAAGCGTTTAGACCATTGCGCATCCGCAAATCCTCAGACTCTATAGGAACCGCTATTTTGATGGGTGGTCTGTCAAACCGATGGTTTTTAGATGGTTCATAGTGCATTGTTGAGGTTATATTTATTGTTTGAGTTTGTCGATCGTGTTTTATTTTTAAGATTATTCTGTTTATAAATATTTTGTATAGGTGTTCTTTGAAGTAAATTATTTAATAAGTGATTCTTTATTAATTTGAAGTTGTAGGTAAATAATATTCACACCTTCGGACTGTATTATAATATTAAGCTAAATTTGTGAGATCGAGTCTGAACATTAAGTAAGATTTGTAGTGTAATTTTTTTGAGTGTACAGATATGAATCACTGTTTGTGTTATAGGACGACTTGTAGTGTGCCTGGATCTAAACACATTCGTAGACTATCTCCTGATAGCGACATCAGTTGCAGTAAGCACTACATACAACCTAACTTCAACTTACCATATTCGAAATTTTCCAAAAGGCAAACAATTTCACAAATATTCAGATATTTTGGGAAAAAACATCGAGTGGAAATCTACCTCGTTGTATGTTCGAAACATTTTAAAATCGATTACGTTACTATAAAAGGTGGAAAGAAATATCTTCGACATAATGCTTTGCCTACGTTGCATCTAATGGAAGATATATGTCGTAGCTCCGTAAAGAAAGCCAGAATGTCTGATGCATCTGAGGATGTGTTACTGTACGTTTGTTTTTACTTTTAAATAATAAAGAATCACTTACTAAAACATTTACTTCAAAAAACACCTGTACAAAATATTTATAAACAGAATAATCTTAAAAAAAAACACAATCCACAAAACAAACAAACAATAAATATAACCTCAACAATTCACTAAGGATCATCTAAAAACCCTCTGTTCGACAGATCACCCATCAAAATGGCGGCTCGTATGCGATTCGAAGATCGCGCATCCTTAAGCTCATTCTATATATTATACTTGTTTATGTGTCTAATACACCTTGGAAGAGTATCTAGCAAATTGCAATAGCACTAAAAATAAAAGCTTCACGTGTATGGTTAATTTGTATTCACTTTTCTGGGTTATATCAAAAAATGCTGATATTTGTAGGGTGTAAAGTGTTTCACATCATACCCAATGACCTTGAAATTAGGTCCACCTCAAATATATTTATAAGAAAATTAAGATATGTTATATTATAAATCAAATACAAACCTGTCGTACAAGATTTTATTGATTTATTTTCTTAATTCTTTTGAGCTTATTGTGTTTATTGCAATATTTATCGTATTAGATATGCATCTACAAAAGTGTTTCTTTATGCGTAACTTTTGTTGCGTACTAAGAAATAACGATTTATTTATTTATGCCACAAGCCATATAAATGTGGCAGGAAAATATGACTAGCAAACCAGATATCCATATAATCATGCCCAAGAAACAGCGGAAAAACAACGGCGGAAAAACAAGGGAAAAAAATAACAGGGCGATTGCAGGAGTTAAAACTTTTTAATTGTCGTCTCGCCTGCGCAGCACGTCGATTCTTACACCAGACGATCGTGTGCAGTCCGTCAACGTTCAAGAACACCGATGCGCCGCCACCACAGCGCCTGTCCGTCAGCGCGCTCTGATGGCCGTACGCCGAAACTGGTAACAATAGCAGCGCGCGCTATACCGTAGTCAATATGCGTCGCGTTTGCGCCATGGGATCGGTACAGGCAACGAAAAAAGCTGGTTTGTTATTATTTAGTATACATGCAGGTCCGTATTACCGTGGGGCGAGCGGATGCGGCAGTATAAACAAGTGTGAGGGGATGAGAGAGAGGACAAAGGGCGAATTAGAAGTGTATCTACGCTCGCATATTTAAATATGTATGTCAGTGGATGGAGGAGGGTAGCGAAATGTACACATGCAAGTGAGGGTAATTTAGTACGAAAATAATGTCAAAAACGTGCTTGGAAATTCAGTCGCACAGCGAACATCGTGTGTTATCAGAGTAGAGAGCTTTGACCACTTCATTCTTGTAGAATATTAGTCTGAAATAATAAAGAAGGGAATTATGAGACGATATAATCCTTTACTGTCCATATTTTTCAATTATCATAAACCATTACTTAACTTAAAAGAAAGGAAATAGACACAAATTACCCCGACACAATGGAACTGTGTGAAAGTTGCGCTGAAGTAGCAATTCTCACAAGCCAAAATTACATGGTCGCCTTGTCTAGCGCTTTATGATTGGTATTCGTCTCGAAGCCCTTAGAATCAGAAATTACAGGATTTCGCAAAGCAAGAAGCATATCAAAGGATATCGGAGCCGTTCGTGTTTTCTCTTTGAAGACCTTTCCATCATGGTGTTAGTTGAAATTTTGCAAGACATTTTAACATCTCGTATTTCTTCCTCAAGACCAATACGAGGAGAGATTAAAACGAAATCTACTTAACCGGAAAAGATATTGTGAAAAAAATATTTTCCGATATACGACCCTTTAATGTTTTTCCAATAGCGCGATACCCATCAAAGGAATCGATATCTCCTCAAAAAACTTGGAAATTGAGTCTTTTAGCTCATAATTTGAAGAAATGATGTCCTCGCAACTGTTTCGTCTCCTTTAAGAAAGAGGAAATACCCCGACGGAGCCCGGTCAGGTCTCCAAGAGAGTGTCATAACTCAACAAAGTCGCAGTTGTTCCTGAACTTTATTAGCCTATGAACTCAGCAATTGTTCTGCAGCAATAGTTTGTTGGGCAAAATTATAATAATAATAAGTATCGTTCAAATTGTGCTTATAGGACCTCTTTTTGCATATAGCTACTTTCCTACTTCGAAAATTTCTATATATCTTTGGAGTCGGGATTCCCAGAATCCAAAGCGCTGGCATTTTCTCGCCACATCCTGATGTAAGATTTTGCAAAGCGGATGCTTCACCTACTCTTTTTGCATTTGAAGTAACCGAAAGTTTGATTCGTTGATCCATTAGCACCATTTTATTCATCTTCCTTCGGGTCCATTCGGATCCATCGGATCATCCCAAATGGATTGTTTACCCCCAGTTTGAACTGCTTTGGCAAAAATTTTATCTGAAAATATAACAGAGAATGTTCACCATATACAGCACAGCAGTCACAGATTGTATAATTTTTGGTTGATTTCCTTCTTTTGTCAAAAACATCATCACGCTCCAATGCCCCAGCTTTAAGCCACCCATGCTCGCGTGTTCACAGCTGCACAAAAACCAGAAAATGGTTTGATTTACTAACAGTTTTCTTTTCATGGCTAGGCATATTTCACTTGAATGTTCCACGTACTTTCCATTTATTCTGTTCTTTTTTGATGACACACTGTGAAGTAAGTCGCAGTTTTCGTCCTAGTGCTTTATGATTCGTACTCGTCTCTTAACACTTACAAACAGAAATTAGCCGTTTTTTTTTTGCAAAGCGAGAAACATACAAAATATAATATCAGACCTGGTCGGGTCTCTTTCTTAAGGTTTTTCCAGTATAGTATTAATAGTAATTTCCATTATGAAGAACATTTTCAATTACCTAACACCCGGTGACATAAGACTGATACTAAAAAGATATCGACAAAATAGGTTTCATCCTAAAAGGTCTTTTTTAGTCCAGCCGGTAGAGCATGAGACTCTTAATCTCAGGGTTGTGGGTTCGAGCTCCACGTTGGGCGCCACTTGTAAAGGGAAAAAACACTGCGAACGACTTTTGTAATGATTTTACTATCTTTTTCTTTCAACAACCACCATATATTCTTTTTCATTGGCATGGTAATCCCAAAACGGCAACAACACGACGACTTCTCTGTATTTCACACCGCTGGCGTGTTACAGTATGCTGTTAATTTGCCCAATCTCAAGCACTGTACTAGTCACTCTGAGACTCTTCAGAGCTAGTCTCGCATGCAACTACATACCAACGAGTACTACCCTGAGGTACTCGTAGGCCACCTCCCTAGCTGACCTAAAGAATACCTCACTGAACAAAATTCTGAAAAGATTTCAGAAAATCTCATTTTTTAAAAAGACTAAAATATCTTAGAAATTAATGTAAGTGCTTAATAAAAATGAAAGTACCTAAACTATTCTTTCTCTTTACGATATATAATACAGGATGATTCATTTAAAATAATCGAAAAATTAATGTATTTGAGTTTTGCCTCGCCCAGTATTCGGTTTTGACAATTTTCAAAACATGTCGCTATGCTAAAAACTGACCGAATATCAAAATTCTATGCATGTAAAAAAAATTCAGACTGTGTCGTTCGCAGTAGCAGGACCTTGAACTCACAGTGATTTTCATATTAAACTGACCATTAGTTCTGAAACGTGCTGTATAATTCAATGAAATTGTATATTGAATGTGTGTGGCATGAGCTTAATCTAAATCTGAAATAATATACAGGGTATTCTATTTAAGAAAACGTATGTTTGGTTCACCCTGGTGATATGAAACAACCTATGAAAATAATTTTAAAATATTAAGTTTAAGACTGTCTACAATTTTCGTAAATAACTTTTTTTGATATCTTGTGATAACGGATATATCGAGCTTTACCACGCTAATGCGTCACCCTGTATGTCAGGCTTAATTAACAAATATACCGACCAGGAACAGTCTGTTGCATACATATCTAATTTTATACGCAAAACTATGTAATGTTATTTATGCGAATGTATGTACAATTTGTCACTTTTCCAGTGACTACGCGCTTTTGGGCACCAATTTTTCATCATCACGCATACATATGTAAATTTTGTAGCATATACATGTACACAGACGCACCGTTATTAAATATTAATGGTCCCATTTTAGCAAGTTGATGTCAGCCGTATTTATTATTCCTTTTTTCACGATTATTGTCGCACGTGCCACACCCCGGGTTTGTCACGGAATGAAAAAGGGCACCGTTGCAGCAGGCCATTACGTGCACACATATTATGTATTTAATATTGGGGATGTCAAATACAAGCTGTGATTGATTAATTTTCCCGTGCACCCGTGAATGCTGTTGTTCATGTTATTTTTCAAATAATTCTAATCAATATGTGGCCTCATTCAAACCACATCGCAACAGACGGCTCGACACGGTTTGTTAATTGGTGTCGGTGACGGGATTTTTGGTAAAAATTTGAAAATAACGTTAGGTTATAAAGGTGGTTGAACGAATTGATCTACATAACAATCATCAAATCATCACCATTACAAGCTTCACCATTACAAGCTTTTTCAAATCCTCTAATTTTTTTCTATTATTCGTGACCGTTTATACCGTGTCGACTTCTACATTATTCATTATACAGTATGGCCCGAAATAAACACTGCTGAACTTATAATTCTTTTATTTTTTAATACATTATTTAGAGTTTATTATATGTTCTAAATGTACATCTCTTCGTTCAAGACAGACTTCATAATGAACATCCAAGTTGGTCGTCGTGTTATCGAATAAGGCTTGTCTCAGTCGTGCGAAGAACGCTCGAATAGCATCCTTTATTTCATCGATGGTTTGTGGTGACCTTTTGAAGACGGCATCTTTGATCATAGCCCAAATGTATGTGTCTGGAGAGGTAACGCCTAGCGAATGTGAGGTAGTCAGTAAATCGTGAAATGATTTTGGTTTGAAAATTTCTCTGAAGGTATTAACGAACTGCGGAAGCAGTATGACAAGTTGCCCCGTCCCACTGAAAAACTTGGTCTCGAAATTCCAAATTACGTGCGCGACAGAACCGACGCAGATCGGGGATAAAACATGTTAAAATTTATATGTACCGCTGTTGATTAACTGTGACTTGTCTAACATTCTCTTCGATAAAGTACGGACCAATGATTCAGTGTCCCAAAAGTGCACACCAGACACTTTTCCACTATGTAAAGGAACTTCTTGCACCTCATCCGATCTGGCAAATTCCATAAATCGATTTATGCGCCGATTCACATGGCCCGACAAATGAAAATATACTTCGTCTAAAAACCATAATTTTTAAGAAATTCAGGACCTTGTAAAGGATTGTAACACGAGAATTCTGGCGCAATACTAGACTCTACTGCGATAATCCCGAGAATGTAATTGTTGGTGTACCTAAATCACATACGATAGTACACCCAACTCCTTAAGGATTCTTTGCAAGGAAGTTCTCTTTTCACCAAGTTGCAACGCTGTCCATCGCTGGCTGATTTTCGGATTTTCATAGATCTGCTCAAAAACGCGTTGATGGTTATTGTTAATGTTAACTGTCCTGGGACGGGACTGGCTTTCCTTTTCGTTGGCACAATGCACTGCCAGTATTTCTGAACTTCTCAACAACCTTTAAAATTACGGCATTACTCGGAGAACGTTTATTAAACTACATATCAATGCGTGTATTAAACGAAAGTTCAATTCAATAATAAGATTGTAATTAATATGCAAAATAAAGAAATTATCGAAGAATTTTTTTTGTATATGAAAATAGCCACACTAAGAAAAATATATCAAGTAACCAATTAAGTTCGTGCGGTTTCTGATGGTAAAATATAAATATTTATTAAGAAACAATAATACGCTATTATTTATCGAAGTAACTACCATGACACAATGACCTATTGCCAACGTGACAGCAATTTTTATATGCCGGTATTGTAGAACTCTATGGATTATGAATCTAAAAGGTGGTAATCATGCATGAAATATGAATGATCATTCACAAAGCTACAACTTTTAGAATAATTGTTGGTCAATGTTCGTCATAGTTCATAGGTTCGTCATAGTTCATAGGTTCGTCATAGTTCATAGGTTCGTCATAGTTCATAGGTTCGTCATAGTTCATAGGTTCGTCATAGTTATATATAAATAGTCAATTAAACACTTGCTCGATTGATAATTCTCCCATCGCTACTTCAAACATTTCAGATTCATGTCTACCTATTCATTCTTCAGATTAAAGTTTTGACAACCTGCTTAAAGATATTTCAAAAATTTACATACATTATCTTCCGCACATTTAGTCTTCTCGCCTTGTCTGTTCCATGTTTAATTTTTTGCAAGCAAATATTCAAAAAAAAAAATTAGAATCCTATATGATCAACCCCATCTGCAGGAATTAACGCTAACTATCTAGTGATCATATTCCCATTTGCATTTCATATCATATCTTCCTGATAGAGATTGCCGTCACTTCCACAAATGTCCCATTCTATGTAGATCGTTTTCCACCTCAACTCTCCATCTTAACCTTGGCCTTCCCCTTCTCTTTTACCCTGCTATAATAGCCAATACTTTCTTTAAAATCCGGTCCTAGTGCATTCTATACATATGCCCCAAACATCTCAATCTATGGGATTTCGCAACCCCTATTATATCAGGCTCTCTGTATAACTCCCTCAGCTCTTCGCTGGTTCGCCTTTCCCATAGATCCCCCACTCTTTTTACTCCAAACACCTTCCTCTCTCACACTCGCAACACCTTATCCTCTATTGTTCCTAAAACCCATACCTCACTTCCAAACACTATTGAACTTGGTACCGGTGTGCTATATGGTTAATACGCAGATTATTGTTTACCTGTTGATATTTCATATTAAGTAAACTTATGTTTTTTAAAATTCTCTAAACATGTGAACATAATTTATGATAATAATAATAGTCCCGTCCCCTTTTAACAAGCCTCCTGGCTCTTAGGGGAAGGCAGGGGGTGGTCTGCCATGGTTATTAGCCTTTTCGGTACACTAGGACTGTAACGTGGCAAGCGCTACGAGCCGACCGCCT
>JARFOC010001350.1:502864-517454 GCA_031763485.1 Osmoderma eremita
AGCAACCTTGGTACATTATATATTAACCACTGCCTGACTATATATGCGGTATGCTTAGGGTCATTGTCTTGCTGAAAGTAATAGACCCCTGGCATACCGAGTTTTATAGCTGAAGTTTTCCGATTTTTCTTATGTCAACATATTTCGTCTTGTCCATAATACCGTCAATGAATTCCAAATTTCCGGTACCTCCAGCTGCCACACAGCCCCAAAATAGTATTGAACCACCGCCATGCTTGACAGTGTGTTGAATATGTTTCTGGGATAATTCTGTTCGCGACTGCCTCCATACCATTTGCCCTCCGTCGGAGCCAAATAAATTTATTTTTGATTCGTCTGAGAATATAACACTCCGCCAAAACTCTAGAGAGTGATTTATATACTTCTTTGCAAATACCAGACGCTTAACACGGTTTGTTTTAGATATTGAAGGCTTTCGTCTGCAAACTCGACCATTGTAACAGTACTTATGGAATACCCGACGAATAGTATCATTTGATACGCGTTTTCCAACGCTTGCCTCGACATCCGGTTCTAGTTTAGGAACACTTAATTTCGGATTAATCTTAATTTTTTCTTATAATATATCGTTCATTTTTAACATTCAATATGCGTTTTTTCCACGACCAGATTTATTTTGTAAAGTTCCTTCATATTTATATTTATTTATTATTTTTTGGAGTGTTCCCACTAAATTACCAATCTCTCTTAGCAACTTTCCTTGAGAATATAATTTAATTATAAGTTATCTGGTGGAAATGTCGGTTTGACGTCGTTTGTGATCCATGATTCTTATCGCAACGAAAGTTGGTTTTATACTGATCACACCTGATGAGCATATAGTACAGTTACATAATACAACGAGTTGCATTGTATTCTTTTATCTGAGACACATACACATAAATATAGATCCGGGGGAAGTACCCGTATGCTTAATTTTGCGGTAATATGTCTTTATTTTCAGTTTTTCATAACAGGGATGTTAATATCATTGCATTGTATTTTTGTTGACAGTAATCGTGTAGTTGAATTTGTACATGTATTGAACTATTACTTGTATTTCTTGTTATATAATTTTTTTTTTTGTAAAACCATGGTGTCTTTATTTTTTGGTTGGTGTGCGCTCAATTTTGCGAGTGACTGTAAATGTATCAAATACAGAAAGGAACATAATAAAATATATTATTAGCATTAAGACATTTAATATTATTAATTAATGTTATTTATAATCAATATTTGTACGCGGGGATAAACATTACAATTTATATGTATGAATATATGATTCACATGCTTGAAATTACACATAAACTTTATTTTACAATACTCAAATCCCAGAAGCAATTGATACTAGATTTAAAGCAGATGCTACCCGAAATTAACTATATTTCCACTGCAATTTCGGAACGGAAGCCTTAGGAATTGGGTCACAGCTTTAACCGGATTCATTTACATTACATTGCAGAATTTTAACAAAATAACTTTTTGCTTAACACATCTGTTACAAGTGGAATGTATGTATATCAATATTTGATCAAATAGTACATAAAAACATCAACATTTTCTTTTGGCGCGGGAGGAAAATATACACACAATTTTAAATAGTAAATAAACTAAATATAGAACGAATTTCCATTTTCCTTTTACCATCATTTGGATCTATATACCCGGTTTCGCCAGATTCAAAGAATAAATTAATAAAAATAATTACTTAGATACATACTCCACATTTTTTTTCTGCACTATTATGGTATTTCTTAAAGTATAAAAGGAAAATGTATAGTAATATAATATAGGTCAAATGTCTGAATAAGGCAACCTATGTAACTGTCGGAACCCACTTATGCGGTGCGTCATCGGCCACTGGTTCTCTTTACTTCTTTTTTTAACAGAAATAAACAGCAAACTTCCCCTCAGAAATAGCTCGCCTATTAAACAGAATAACAAGAAGGAGGCGTTTAAACTAAATTTGTTTCTTCCTCCTCCCGAGCGCGAATTATGAGAATGTATCCTGTTATCGAAATAGCGAAACTAGAGAAATAAACAATTTTATTCGCCGATGCTCTAGCTCGGCTTACCGTTAGGGCTATTTTATTTTAATTCCGTAACGATAGCGGTGACCTGATTCGACCTGGATTTTTACTGTTTTTGTATGTGGCAATGCCCGAAGTGAAGCATTTCACTTTATTGTTATTGCTCAATCATACAAAGAAGTTTAGAAGATTATCGAAACTGTTGCATAAAGGATCTGACCAATTTGGAAAGTGCATAATAGATTGCCTATTTCTCCGTACAATTCTAAATAGAGGTTTTCACTTTACTACTAGATTATCTGTGCGTGTTATGCCACTATTCATAAATGTTTTGATTTTATCAATTATCCAGTTTTCTTTCTGCTTAACGAAAGGAACTCGTTTAAACTTAAAATTATGAAATTACGTAACTTGCCGGATACCAAGCTAACTAACATAACTTTCGTAGAATAATCAATATAAACGTAATTGAAAATAATTTATGTACCTTACTGTCATAATTTTACATATACACACATAGATATACTGCATATCGCATTACATGAGCAAGAAAATCTCGCCAGAATTTAATTGATATTTGAAACTGGTTTATGTTCGAAGTATTCAATTGTGAAGGGAGCCAGTTCGTCGGGAAATATTCGTTTGATATCTTTAATGAAATTTCGGAAATTATTGCCGTGATTTCATTGATAACCCCGACAGTTATTAAGATATTCTTGGTGAAAGTTTTCTTTTCCTTAGAAATTAATTTGTGTGGAGTGTGTACGTTTTTAAAATATTGTTGACATTTTTATAAGCAACATGACCATTTTTTAAATTATTGTTATTCGAAAATACGTTAGGTACTAAACGTTATTACAATACTAGTTATATAGTTCTCGCAGCGAAACAGCTGCCGGTTGACATTGACAATGTTAGAATCATAGCAACACAATCAAACTCAACTGTGATATTTCGTCCGCATAGGATTTCTACAATTAGAGCGTTGCCGTTGCATAGACAAAGTAAGTTGTCAACGCACTTACTTGACATTTGTCGTTGAGTATAATAGAGAGAGGGATAAAAATCCGAGTGTAAAACAACAATATTAAAACCATCTCAAACACAGTAGACTGTTTTGTTTTCTCCTGGTAGTAGCGACCGCGGATTGAAAGTAGAATTAAAACAAAGTTTTACTTTACGTTTCGACAATATATGTATTATCTTCTTCAGAACTAAAATTACATGTTATTTTTAGTGAATGAATTTATAATTTATAATTATACATGATGGTACTAACTTACCTAAAATTAAATCATTATGGTTGTTAAAGAGTAAAATTAATGATTACATGATATTTATTATTATTGAAAGCAAGCGTCTGTAAAACTAAAATACAACATGTTGAAAAAATGAAAGGTAAAGCTGCCAATATTTACCTAAAATCAATGCTAAATTTGTTTGCTTTTAATACGTAGCATTTACATGTTGGTGTTAAAATGCAGGCCTATCACATGTTTATTTGTTTCGAACGTGTGTACTAACATATGTATATAAGAAAAAAATAAAAAATATCCTTACCACCTCGATGAGTGAAGAACTCCTGGATACGTATTTCGGCAACTAAGTTGCCATCCTCAGCAGTAACTGCGAAGGAAGATAATGTTAGACGTCGCACTCTGGGAGATTTGCACCACACAGAACACCACTTAAATAACACTGTAATAAATAAATAAATAACACTGTTATAAATAAATAAATATTATTGATGAGATTTAATGGGTAATTATTATACTTTAATGGTTTTTTTTCAATTGCATGCATATCTGCGATCTGTATTGTGGACTAGTGAGCTTTATTGTTCGGTAAATTAAGTAAGTGATAATACTTCTATTGATTGTGATTGGTAGACATGAATTGTAATTAACATATCTACCTGTTGTGGATGGTTTATGGTAGATTTTGGTTAGAATATAGTTGTTAAAGTAAGCTCAACTGCTTTCAAAAATTCGTTTAATGGTAGGGTAGTGTGTGTCCGTATTCGAACAATAATTATTGTTTGTTATTTCGGAGTATAGCAGACGCGTCTATCGTCATCTAACGACCACGCAAAACCGGTAATGTATTTAAATTGAATTTAATATTGCTACCACCCTCTTATCATAGGTGTACTGACGAGTCGTGATACGGCGAAATGCCAGCATCCACACATAGATAGAGCGGATGGTAGCAATATTAAATTCAATTTTAATACATTATCGGCTTTCCGTGGTCGCTCGACGACGATAGACGCGTCTGCTATACCGCGAAAAATGTAACAATAATTATTGTTTGAATACGGAGATTTAAAATAGCTAAAAAGCGTCACACGTTCCAGTGAGGGAATAAATGAATAATTTGTCTCTCACTAGCATCATTATCCGTCAATGTTCAATATATACGCAAACTTACGTGAGAATTGCTACCACCCTCTTATCATAGGTGTACTGACGAGTCGTGATACGGCGAAATGCCAGCATCCACACATAGATAGAGCGGATGGTAGCAATATTAAATTCAATTTTAATACATTATCGGCTTTCCGTGGTCGCTCGACGACGATAGACGCGTCTGCTATACCGTGAAAAATGTAACAATAATTATTGTTTGAATACGGAGATTTAAAATAGCTAAAAAGCGTCACACGTTCCAGTGGGGGAATAAATGAATAATTTGTCTCTCGCTAGCATCATTATCCGTCAATGTTCAATATATACGCAAACTTACGTGAGAATTGCTACCGCCCTCTTATCGTAGGTGTGCTGACGAGCAGTGACACGGCGAAATGCCGGCATCCACACATAGATAGAGCAGATGGTAGCAATATTAAATTCAATTTTATGTATGTAGTTCATTGTGCACTCATTATTTTCGTGAGAATCAAATTACATATTTAAAAAATTCAAAGGCATGTCGGATACAATATTTTGTGCACTTTCCAGTCAGGTAAGACAGATTGCTGTACTTTAAAAAACAAAATAGGAGCGAATGAAAGGTTTTCTTAAATTGAACACCCTGTATTTTTCTGCAGTCGCCACCGTATTTAGATATATGCATTTCATGAGAATATGAAATACCAAATCTATATTTGAACGTTTAATTTTATCATTGCAATACACTTACATATTTCATAAACAGACAACTAAGACTTGCAGATTAAATTTTGCAATATGTATATGCAATCCCGAAAATTGAAATTGTAGCAGCACATTCATCAACCAAAAAACAAAAATAGCAACGGATAGGATAGGGACGCGAACGCTTTATGTTTTCATAGAGCGTCACGTTTTCATAACTCAATGGGGCTAACAAGGAAGCAGTCTGCGGTATTTTTAATCAACACTCCAGTCTGTATACTCGTACTCCTCCAGAAGTACGTATTTAATAATGCCTTCCATATAAAACCACTGCGTACCCGCACTGAGAAATCATTAGTAGCACAAATAAATCTACCACTTACTAGACGCTAGCGTGGGAACTATAATATGTGTAGTGTAAAATGCTTTAAATAAATGACGTTCATCTAGGCAGAACCGGCAGACTAAAAAATTACAATATTATTCTCTACCGATCTAGCGTTTTCCTCGACACGACGACTGGCAGTAATAACCATAATCTCTTAAACGTGTCTATAGTTCTATACAGCGTGTTAATAAAGTAAGGAATAAATCCGTTATTTCTCGAACAAATAAAATATGGAAAAAGAGCTCGTACACATTGACTTTCGCTGCTCATCTTAAAGTGCAGTGTCAATTACGCGACTACAACGACTATAGCCGCGCGGCTGTGAACGCGCAAGTCAAACGACTATACATCAACAGGTGATTTATATTGAAATACATGAACGCGATATGTAAATCACTTGTTGATGCAAAGTCGCTTGAGTCACGCGTCTACTATAGCCGTCTATAGCCGTCGCGTGATTGACACTGAACCTTAACTCTATATTTTATATAAATATGATTCCATCCCCATTTTAACTATGACGTCACCGATATATATATTTTTAATATTTGTTTATTTTTGATTCTACCTAAAAAATGGTGATACGGCGCACAGATGTTCAACAGTTCAACACTCGGTCCAATGCTTCTCCAATATACGCAAAGCTGTTTGTAAAGTAATTGTGAACCCCTTTTTCACTTGTTTCAAAGAATGTTCTCATTATCCCAAAAAACAAATTCGCAGATGCTTGAGTCTTTGCTTTCTGTGAGTGGCGGGGATCTTCTGATCCTCATTTGCATTGAATCTGGTTTTATCGGTAGATCTCAATGGAACAACCACGTTTCATTGCCTGTTAAGCGTTTGGAAAAAAAAGGCCTTGATCATTAGCTTAACCTACGAGTTTTTGCAAATTTCTTGCCTGCACAACTTTTTGTCTGTAATCAAAGAGATTTGCATCTCCCCCAAGTAGGTCAGCCCCATAGCGTCGTCGCCGACTGAAAAGAAGCAATCCACCTTTTCGTCAAGCAGTGCTTGCATCACCTGCTTGACCTCATTGGAGATGCCTTCAATGCCGTCCAATTATGAACGTGCCTTGCTCATGGATTAAACGATAAAGAATCCCTGTGTAGCGTCCTCAACTACGATAGACACCTCTGGACATGAAATCGGTCGAATTTACACCGGGTCCTTCAGCCTTCCCAGAGACCTATCGGATTGGTCATCTACTGTCATCCGCCGAAATATTGGTCATGGTCCTTTTTCATTTCATATAACCGCAACTTTTGTCTATACATTAACATCATTTCTTGAATTTTCATAATGTTTTCTTTGGTCCTTGCCTGGTCCTTGAACTGTTTTGACGAGAATTTTATTTGCAAATATAATTTTTGTCCTGTTGCCTTGTTTTATCAAAAACTTTAACTCTAAAACATAGAATTCAGAATCCAGATCAATATGTGTAATGATGATACTGAGATGCTGAAGTTAATCGTCAACAGATGGGGAATTAAAAGCAAAAATGGACGAGTAAAAGATGTTTCCGAACGTATTTTGGTTTGAGAAACAACGAATTCATTCCTTACTTTATATACAGGCCCTATATATGTGCACATATTAATATTTTCTCCGTAAATATCACGTTCCATTAATACGTGCAGCCCGAGGCCCCTCGTCATATCAACACGTACGAGATATTCTCCACAGATAGGCGGTGAGGTAGGTGTTAAATTGTTAATATGACCGCCAAGAAGCTATCCCCGGGCTGCATAGTACACGTATTACGTACAATACATATATTTCTGACGAAAGACGTCGTTATCTCGCAGACATCAGAGACCCCTATGTTATCCTATAATGTTGTACCCGGCGTGGATATTCATATTATAGGTATAACATACTCACCGACCTCGGCTGCAGCGTCTCAGTTCGTGCCAGTCGGCGGCAATTAATTCCAGGGTAGATCCAGGCGGCCCGTTAAAATAATTATAATTTCCTCCTACCAGCTATTAACTTGCAATGCAAGCAAGCAGTTAGTTACCTACCGTATCGGATGACGTAGGTAGGTGGAAAGAAAATTATGCGATCAAAATTGCATGAATGCGATACTCGAGCACGCCTAGCTGTGTAGTTGACGTTTAAATAGTAGGAGACGGTAGATAGTAATAAATAATTATAGTCATAATTGAGTAAATTAATTAATTAATACGTGATATTCCATAGCTTCAATGGTATAAGTATTTACAAAATCCAACGTCTCGAGCAACAGTGTTTCGCTATCAGGGCGAATGTCATTGTTAGCAACATGATGTCTTACTTGAACCTAACCAAGTTCAATAAGATTTAAGTGGCAATGGTATGGAGGCAATAGTGGAATTGTACCATCACTTTCTGTTACCATATTATCTATAACATCACTCACTGAATTATCACTTACATATTTTTGTAGCTATATCAAGGAATTTCAATGAACTATGGTCGGCTATATTTCCTTTTGATGTAAGCCAAGCCAATCGTTTCTCCAACATTAATTGAGCATTTTATCTGTCTTGATTGAGAGGTAAGAAGCATTGTCCATTACAATGATACATCTTTGTTTAAGGTTTGGCAATATATTTTTCATTCACTTCGTAAAACTTCGTTGTTCATATCTTCATCGGGCTTTTTTGGATTCAAACAATAGAAGACCACTATCAAGGCAAAGCTAGTTTCACTACCAATATGAAGGACAATCAGACTTTTTTCCTTTCCAGAAAGATCGTGCGAACCATGTGATAATCCATCAGCAAGTGCTTCTCGAGCCCCGTTATCCTTATATCTTTCCCCACACCTTGGACTTAGTATATAGTAGGTTTCAATTTTCATTCCTCGAAACGTTCCAAAGTTATTTAAATAACTATGTCTCCATACAACAATATCAGCACGTTCGATCAAAATGCCTTTTCGTTTCTCCCACTTAAATACAAATCTCCTCAATTCTTTCCATAATATTGTACATTTTCTTTCAAGCAGATGATCATCTGCTCCTATGACCTATAAAAAATTGTAACTTATTCTAAAAACAACAATATACATATATTTGGTGCTAATATTTATGAGCAGGTTCATTTTTAAAATAGAAAGAGTGCGTATATCTTCTAATTGCATTTCTTTCTGAGATCGATCGAACGTTATTTTAGGTGTTCATTTTTGGTAGGATCACGTAGAATTTGGAATGTTTCCATCTCCTTTACAATCGCCCGCATTGTTGTCTCTCTAATGCTAACCAAATTCGATGTCAATTTTGTTGAGGCTGACTTGAATGTTTCACGACAGTACTCAATTGTATTTGTCCACTTCTCTTGGCGGTTTTCGCTGATCCAGCTTCCACTCCCTCATGTATTTATATTAGCACTGTAGTGTACCATTATAAATTACACTGGTCAACAAAATTTCAAATGACGTACAAAGTGATATATTTACTTGGAAAATGTGCTGATATATGACTTTCGGCTGTACCTTGCATCAGATCAGAAACACCTCTCTTCAGTGTCCAGCAATAGTCTGCCAACATAGCAAGGCTCCATTTACCTTGGTATCATCAGCACTTTCATCGTCGCTCAGTGTCATGTTTTGTGGAGGTTTAAGCACAGGTAATTCCGGACTGTGAGGTACTGGTCTCTGTGTAAATGGAATATTAGGATATTTTACATCATTTTTGGATTTAGAATTCATACCACTTATATTTGCCTAGACAAAAATAGCAATGAGTAATATGATCTGATGGTTCCCTCCAAATCATAGGAATAGCAAAAGGCATATGTCGTTTACCTTTTGCCCACTCTGTAAGAAGTCTGACACACGTAACACAGCAAATATGATGAGCCCAGCTTTTGTCTTCATCACCTACTTTACACTTGCAATACTGCTCATAGCACTTTTTAAGGAGAGGTGTCAAAGACCGCTTTTGATATTTAAATGTCAATTCGTCGCAAATGTAGCAAAAAGTGTTCGGGTGATTTACACATTTCCTTTGCATTTTTACAGGTGATCAAATGTTCGCGGTTTATTACAATAGCTTGAACGCACCACAACACAGCACTCTTTAAAACGTTAACAACGTCAGGGTATATGTTCATTCGCCGAGCTCTAGCCGACAACTGAAATAACAAGAGATGCTATCTAGGAATGGGAAATGCAGGTCTTAACACGCCAAGACATGTTCTCTTATACTACATATCTATGCATGCATATTTTAGGTGGATAAGCGAATATCCTGGAACATAAAAGCTAAGGGTGATGGAGAAATTCTAAAAACATAATTGATTTCAGCATGCAAACGTATATGGTAATCAGGCATTTTTGTGTTTGCGACAAAAATCTTGTTAACCAGTGTTAGCACGAAAACAGACCTTATTAACAAAAGATCACCTGTTATGGTAGCAACTATGCTGTATAGCCCTAAGAAGAACATTGACATTTGAGAATTCTAGTAATATTTCAATTTATCCAACATAAATATAATGTGGGAAAGTGTCAACTTTCCATTATTGTAAAAAACGTTTTTTTAACTTTACTACAATTTAGCAAAATACTCATAGTAACTTATTTACAGTTAATATTAATACAATATTTTAGTAAAATTGACAAAACCGTTTCTTGTTAACCTGAAACTTATATTTTACTCGCAATCCAGTTAATGTAACAATTTAAGTTTGGGTAACAAATTCAACTTTAACAGAAATATATATCTCTCGTTTACAAACGCGTTTATTACATTAACAATCTTAAATGCATTAGTAACTTTATTTGTGAGTAAATTTTGAATTAACAAAATAAGTTTAATAATTTACACAAAAGAGGTTAGTAAGATGTATCAATACAAATTTTGAATTACATATGTTTAATGTTTCAACTGAGAGCAAAGAATTTTCCAACTACTTAATCACAAACCGGAAAGTATTGCCCTAATCTTCCCAGGGCTATGTACTTAAAGCGAATAAAGTATATCGACGTGTTGCGAAAAAGAAGATTGTTGAAAATTTCGCGATTTTTAATCAAAAAACGAAAGATTAAAAAGACGAAGATCTTTTTTTTAGTCTATTTTAGTTATTGGGTGATCTCATCTCAACGATGCAGTTCCACTGTCCGGTAATATTATATCGTAACCGTGCATACAACACAAAGGCTCCGTGTAATATGTAATCTTTACTATCTCTCGCCCAGTATGTAACACAGCGAGCTTTATGTCCGTGTGTGGGGGGTATACGACGTGTATCGTTACATGCATAAGACAATTTCGTAGGTTCTCCATATACAATACAGGGACACGGGGCGTGTGCTGCCCTCACTGAATTTCCATTCTCGGATTTATTGGTCCGTCATTACCGGATAGCTCCGAGTTGACGAAAATAAAAACTCTCTGCCGGGCGATGCCTCGCATAAATTACCTACGCTCTTAGGGCTTTCTCATTCTCTCATTGTTGGCGCACGTTACCGGAAAATAAAACCAGCAGAAACACACACACACACACATGAGATAACACGACGGTGACTAGATGCATAAGTATACAGAGGCGTTCAACCCCTTCGGGTGTCGTTAGACAATGGCCAGTACCGATTCGCTAAACGAAGGACATAGTTTCGAAAGATGATATTCCTGTTATACGTACGCGTTACATAGCCTCTTAGATCACGGTCTCATTTCATACGTTGAATTATGTATGAGCAAGCTGGAAGCGTGCAAGCACTCTACTATCGCGCATAGGAAGTACAGATTTGCCTTGACTGACCGACAATAGTACGTAATACTGATCAATTAGGATAATTTGTATTGTGGTTATATACTTTTTCAATTTAATCGGCTAATGATATCCCATTAAATCGGAAAAAGATGAAAGAGAAGTATCGGGAAAATCCACACCGCACAAATGTGTAGCACTGCGGCCTTGAGGCCTATTGTATCACTCTACATTAGGTTTGTGTACATGTGTATCGTGTGTGTGTGTGAAGTGTATGGCTTGTAACTGCCTCTCCTCCCCGTAGAGGGTAGCAGTGTTGATTTATCCTCAACACTGAAGGGTACCAGGAGAGGTTCCGATTGCTGCAACCGATCTTTAGAAAAATCGACTGCCGCAACGGAGATTCGAACCCCGACATCCTGTACAGGTGCCCAGCGCTCTTACCACTGCGCTATCCCGGCATTCGCCAGGCATTACTCCAATAGACACTTTTCTTTGGGGATATCTTCAAGATCAAGTTTTTGTAACGCCTCCAGAAGATGAGATTCAGTTAAGAAATAAAATTACTGTAGCTTGCCAGAGAGTTCCTGCCGAAATATTATCCAATGCAACATATGGGGTTACGCAAATATGCCGCCAAAGTTTAGAACAAAATGGAGCACGATTTGAGCATAGGAGATAAAATACATTAGTTTTTATCTTTTGTTCGTTCCATTTTGTTTCCTTTAGCGTCTAAATAGACTTTGCATAACGCTTGGTGTTCGTCATTTGTTTCCAATGCTAGTGCTATTTTTACAAACGACTAAATAATTATTTTTTAACTTTTCTAAAAATTTTACTATTTGACCAGACAAAAATATTTAAACAATTTTTTGGTCAAGCAAAAGCATCGCAGCCAGATCCTTCTTTGTTTTTGTACAATCCCAGGAATCCACGAAAAAAATAGGCATAATAGAATATGTAAGAACTGTGATGATATTTTACTGTAAAAATACAAAAAATGTACTGCGCCTCTCCTAACTATGGAATTGGTCAAGAAAGTGTTAAAATGTTCAACAGTGTTGACTTGAACTTGACTTGACTTGAAAATCTTCTACCCTTGAGCAACCAGTGTACGAGTTTTATGAAATACATCATAAAGCATGGAAAACGTGCATTGTTTAGAAGAAGGTTAGGGGTTATTGTCGCAAAAATTCTCAACAGTTCTACTTGCAACTGTTGTCGCTATTTTTGCAAAACTGTAAAGATTTTGTTTGACCTAACCTCACAGAAAAAGATCAAGGGTGCTCAATGGAGTTTATGTAGGGGTTTTTGGGTGGTGTTTTCAGTACGTGTGGAGCACTAAGCATGATCAATTCCTTAACGACCCGAGCTGTGTTTTTCGGGTCGTTATCTTGTTGAAAATGAAATCCCTTTCAACCCCAAGATTTCAGGCACTTACGTATAGGTGTTCTCTTAAAATATTCAGGTTAGAATCGATCTATCGATCCTTTATTCCATGAATTATACGGTAATTACCCATCCCAGCCGCTCTCATACATCCATACCATAATGGATCCCCCTCCATATTTTACAGTTGGTGTTTTTGATACATATGTTTTGTCTCTATAAGAGATGTGAATTTTCCGACTGCATACACAGTCGGAAAATTCACATTCTCAATATAAGAAAATTTTAATGTATTTTTATCTGATTACTACGCTCGTTACGTCAATTATTCATCAACTTATTTCATAGGTACATGTGTACACTATAAATGTTCCTACGTCCATAGGAAAGGAATTTCATGTACTTATAGATGAATACCGTAGAAACTACCATTCAGTTTTAATAGAACCGAGATAGATATTCCAATTCCAACCAACAAAAAACCAAGCTATTTCACGGTGTATAATCGTGGTATTTAGATTGACAACAACAAAGAGAGTTAATGTAATGGTAATGTGATCTTTCTACTAGTTGGAATTCCGCGTAACGAGACAACGAACAAAACAAAAAAAAGCGATATTACATATATGGTAAACCAGTTACGCTGAAATTACCGCGATACAGTACGAAGACGGACGTGTACATATTAGATTAAATTAGTTAGGAGATTTAAGTAATCGAGTGTAATTTTTCATACGATCTCACTTAGAGGTGGTTTCGACCGAAATGAATATTTATGTTAATTCACGGCGTTATGTAGCGCTTTCAAAAGGACAGCGGTTGTTTTATAGTTGCTACGGTGCCGACCGGGGCACGCATACTACGGATGTTTCCTTTGCGCGCATAAATTTCGTGCTACATCCATGTATTTCTCAATTTTTAATTTGAAAATAGTCTAGATAGCGACGACGCACCAATGACAACCTTGATAAATACGGAATATGTAATGGTTTATTACCTACCGGAGAATTTTAAATTTACAGAGTTTCTTTTTTCCTTAATCGACGTTTTTAAGTTTGGAAATTGACCTAGTCTTCCATTAGACGAGGAATACAGGCAGGGCACTCACAGTTAACAAAAATACACCACACCTCATACATATATATGCCGCCCGTGCTTTTTTTGTTACGTTTTTCCTACAGGTAACGTGAAGCGACATAGTAGGCAACCAGTTACACGTTAACGCGTCGTCAGTATAAATCTATGGCCAGTGCAATTACGCCGCTATCATTAATTAATTATTTCTGGCTAGCACGTTTTAAAGGATCTACTATAATTTTTGTTTTCTAACGCCGGCACACCAGGAAAATTTTAAATCTACTGCGAAACTGTTAAAATTTATTACGAAAATATAGTGGAATTTGGTACCGAAATATTATTTGTGTTGGCAAAATAGAGATATGAAGAATTTGGTTATTTTTAATAAGAAAAAGTGCAAAATTTTAACTTGTTTGTAAAGTAAAAATTATATAATATGTTTTTAGGATGATGTTTATAAGTGTTGATCATATTTAATTTAGTTTTAAGTAGTATTACAGTAGAAATATGGGAAAAAGTCACAGTTAAAATTATAATATTGATGTAAGAAGGGATGAAAAGACGGAATGTTGTGCTGGCTGAAAGGGTTGAAACTGGTCATCATGTGGAACAGGTAACCATAGTTATTTCGGGTCCAGGTGAATAATTAACTTCTTATTTCTTGAATTCATATGGTGACTGACAGCTATCGGATTGGGACGAACTACGGTTGTTTAAAATAGAAAAATGATAATAAAGAGAGCAAAAATCAGGAAATCATAATAAAAATATTAATTTAAAAATGAAATAAATAAATGAACATTTAAATTAAAAGTTTATTTATTTATTGTTGTTAGACTGGTATTTAAAAAACAATGTTTGGCGTCGATTTTGACAAGGTTATAAATAGGAGGAGAGAAAAATAAACGAGGACTT
>JARFOC010001350.1:517554-552440 GCA_031763485.1 Osmoderma eremita
CTAAGTTGCCATCCTCAGCAGAATCTACGAAGGAAGATAATGTTAGACGTCGCACTCTGGGAGATTTGCACCACTTGCACACCTGAATAACACTGTTATTCAAGTGGTGTTCTGTATGGTGCAAATCTCCCAGAGTGCGAAGTCTAACATTATCTTCCTTCGTAGATTCTGCTGAGGATGGAAACTTAGTTGTCGAAATACGTATCCGGAGTTCTTCACTCATCGAGGTGGTAAGGGTATTTTTTATTTTTACTATTTTAGTCACCGTATCCTATTATTTGAATTTTATAGCTATAAGTCATGTAAAAAATCAGGATCATATAGTCTTACAAAAATTATTACATAAATAAAATACCATGTCACTTGCTTTGTAATAATATTATGAAATAAATTGGCCAGGCGATTTCATTAAAATTACAGTATACAGGTAGTATTTTGAAAGACGGAACAAAAAAAAGTAGTGACAGAGAACGTGAATGAAAAATCATTAGAGTAAAGTAAATAGTGTTAAAATTAAACGAGAAAATAACCGGATATTGCCAATAGAGGAACTAGTTCCGTGAAGTAAAGAATATTGAAAGTAGGAGACGAAACAATGGAAAATCCAAGTAATTGTCGAAAAATAGTAAAACGAAATAAATTAAAATGTTTAAAGGCGCCACGAAGAATTGCTCAAAACAGAAAATAATAACAGTATATAAATCTTATAATCTAACTTACTTAAAAAGTTATGAAACTTTGGGAACATGGCAGATACGAGGTGTGGAAATTAAGTAATGAGACTGATATTTTTAAATATTTTTATTTGAATATAATTACAATCGAACGTTGTCTCCCTCAAAATAACTCCCTTGGGAAGCCACACAGCGTTGGGGACGGTTCTCCCATTCCTCATAGCAGTGCTGGAGCTCGGATATTGGAATCGCCGTGTCTGATGTCTCTTCAGTTGAATTTTCAATCTTGGGAAGAGAAAAAAGTCACCAGGACTCAAGTCAGATGAATAAGGAGGCTGAGGAGCCACATAAATATTTTTACTGGCCGAAAACCCGTTTATGGAAACTGCTGTGTGACAAGGCGCTTTGTCATGATGCAAGATCCAATCGTACGCATGACCCTTCTTCGGAGTCTTTCGAGAACCTCTCGGTAAAAATGTTATTAACTGTCTGACCTTGAGGCACGAGCTCTTTGTTGTGTGTCATTACCAGTAATGACAAGTTCCAAATTTTTTTATTATTTTCAATCGATTCCAAATAGTCAAGGCACCTTTCTCTCCTGATGTCCTTTTGTTCATGCGAAAGGTTTCTTGGAATTATTTTCGAGCAGATCTTTCTCATTCCCAGTTCATTGGTCAAAGCTTGATGAGCGGTGGTGTGAGACAAATTCAATTGTTCCTCGATCATTCTGACCGTCAACCGACGATCTGAACGCACAGGATCGCGGATTTTGTCGAAATTGCCATCGGTTCTTGCAGTTGAAGGCCTTCCGCTGCGTGGATCATCTCCCATTGCGTCTCTTCCTTCTGAAAATGCCTTAAACCACCGAAAAACCCGGGCATTTGACAAAACACTGTCTCCGTAGGCCTGCTGACGTTTTGCAAAAGTTTATATTGCACTTTGCCCAAGTCTGAAGCAAAACCTGATGGCACACCGTTGCTCAAAATTACCCTTCACTACGAAAACCGGGTTCACGGAAAAAAACTACAACGGACAACCAAATGACTTGATCGAGTTCAAACTTGTACGGAACGTGTATTACAGTGTCAGCTTGTCGCCCCTCCATGTCACGTGCTTCCCGTGTTGCTATATCAAAAACAATAATTTTTGAAACGGGCGTCATAAATTATTGTTTTGTAGTCGCTTTGGTCAATTTTCTCCCAATTCTTCTTAAACCTTTTGAATAATTGTATATCAGAACCACTAGACTGAGCGAGAGATTGATCCACTACAGCTGACAACATAATTTCGATTATGTTGTGACGACAAGCAAGCCAAAGCATATCTTTCTCCATTTTTCGCTCCAAAAGAACGCATACTCCATTTCTTAAATTTGCCTATGCGAGTCTCCGCATATTTCACTTTAAAAACGATAAGTAAACACTTAAATGTATCAATTAGTGAGACTCATAGCTGAATTGGCCATACATTGTTTTTTGTTAAAGTTTGACAATTGGTAGCAACCTCTAAATCTTGTCCAAAAATAAAATAGAAAAAATTCTGTTTCATATTTTGATGTATAGAATGGTATAGACAAAGTGCCGCGGCAATAATTCAAAAGTCGAAAAATAAGGACCACCCTAATAAACAGTCAACTGAAGATTGGAAAATTTTCACCAGAAAACTATTGTACGAATCTTTGACAACTATCACCATCAAAAATCACAATTGTAGATCACATTACTTAACTTAAATGTATAGAAAATACTGAATATTGTCGATAGAATCTGCACGAATTGATGTTAATACGGTAGATATCAAGAACGAAGTTAACAATTTGTAACACGTTAAGAAACACTTCTTCACACTTTAAATCACAGCTGTTTTTTTACAGTAGTGGCAATTTTATATAATATTGTATATGAATTTGAAAAACTAGTTCCGTCAGTTTGAAAGGATTAACCTATGCGCGACGTGCATTGCCTAATTTTTATATGCTTGTGTACCTTGACTTAAATACATGTGTTGAAGGTGAAGAATTTCAGAAGATGTTTCTCATTTGAAATATACCGAACGTAATTACATAAAAATAGTTTATATAGATGAATATCAAGAAACTGCCCATAATAAAAATATTAAAATTCAAAATTAAAGAAAAGAGGTCCTGCTGTTTCAAAAACGAAAAATTAAATGGTGTTGTCCTCTCCTGCAACTTTTTATTGAATTACCAAAAAGTCAAGAAAAGGTTAAAAAGTGTTTTCGTTTCATTAAAAGGATTCCGGACCACTTTTCCAAGAACTAAATTTTTCTCAAACATTATCAATTGTATCTGCGGTATCAATTATTGTTGTTGTATCATTATAGGAGTAAAAGTTTAATTTAAAGTTATTCGCATTTCCGTGCCGGATAGGGTTGGGTCTTGCATAAATGCAAAGCAACCGCATTGAAAGGGAACTAAGAGGATTATATGTACGCTAAAGTATGATATAGGGTTACGATATTATTTATAGAACTGTGGTTGCAGTTGTGCTGTGGCAAATAGAGACACACGCTTTTGTCAACAACTACCGTGTGCTTAATAAATAGGGGAAAATAAGGAGTGCCTTGATTTATATGATTATTACGACTCATTTCCGCAGTGTAATTATAAAAATCTCAAGGGCGGATAATGAATATTGGCGAAAGCAAGCAAATTAATTAAAAGTGTTAATTTAGAGAATGTTAGAATATTCTTTTAGTCTAATTTAGCCGTTGATAAGCTGGGAAGTTATTGCAATTCAACCTTTTTTCTCAGAATTTATTCGGTGAAAGAATACGGAAGAGCGTTTGATTTCAGATTAAATCAATACGATAACCATAGCGAAAAAGTGGTGTACGGCTGTATTTTAAAGATCTTACGTGACGTCGCGTCTGCTCTAATATGTATGTATAATCTTGGATGCTTGTAATCAATGATACAATCCAGAAAAAAGTGTTAGGATAATCAACAGAATAACAAAACAAACTATGTCCCGCCTTACATCAATGACACATTTCTCACTATCTCCTATCTAAATAGGGACGAATGGAGATATGATAAAACAGGGTGTCGCGAGGTGCTTCCAGGGTCCAGAACACGCAATTGGCATATCAACTTCGATAGTCAAACAACAAATTAGTTTCTGGTTAAAACAGAATGTACTCCAATTTCGGTTTAATTCTTCTGGTTTGCTACATGCGAAAGAGTGCATCTCACCTAATCATGACTTGACCGTAAAAGGTGAATACCTACATGGAATCGGGTTATAGAAACCAAACGCCGACTGTGTATGGAGGACGGAGAAACGTTAGAGCACGTTATGTGCCACTATCTTGCGATCACCCGAGTCAAGTACTCCATCTTTGGGAAGGAAATCACTTCCCTACTGACCTGAAGAATTTCTCATTGAACAAGGTTCTGAGCTATTTCAAGGGCCTGACCTTGTTTGATGAAGTCTAGGATGGCATCCGCTCTACAATAGAACCTTGGGGCTGTAGTAGAAGGGACGGTTAATCGAACCAGGCGGATGACATCGCAACACCAAGTAAGGAAGTAAGTACATCAATGACCGATTTCTATCAGACTTATAAAGTTTGGATACGGTGATAAACGATACAGTGCTAAACTTCCTAAAACACGATATATGACGTTAACCGTTATAAAATAGATCCGATATGTGTATATTCCAAAGCTTAACATTATTTATGCAGAAATGTCTTAGTTCCAGAAATAATAGCTACTTTTATAGATTTTGGGCTTTCATTTTTTGTCATTATGTTTTCCAGATAGAAAATTACATCTTCATTCGAGTTCTTGTAATACTATTAGCGATAGGATAAGAGACAAAAGCAACAACGACGATATAGTAAGATGGGGAAGACGATACTGGTAGCAATATATTAAACGAATATGTGGGTATATTAAACAACAAACTAGTTCCAGGGCCACTTGGGAACTAACCAGCAGAAGGCCGAAAAATAACAGGAGAACCTACAAAGAAGAACGGAGACAGTATACCTCCCTTCAGTATACCAGAAACAAATGCGAAACTGACAATATAGAAACTTTAAATGAAAAAGGAAAAATCTAATCTGTACGAGAATGGTCATACTTGGAATAAGTAATTTACCACCTAATGATCTTTTTGTAACCGAAAAGAGTGTGAGACATGGTGTTCTTTGTTAATCATGACATTAATGGTCAAAACGAAAATATTCCAACAATGTAGAGATAAGGCCAAAGCATAACACCACAATTTAGTGCAGTCCTAGGAAATTTCCAACATGCTTGTACATATTTCAAAATTAATGTATGACGATTGTAAGTATCTCTATGGGTAATTGGAACCAAGGCTCCCGGTTTACCGATAAGCTCAGATAATACGGACTTGTTCAAATGCTTTAATGTTTCCTTCCAGAGTGTTTTGTTTATGTATAATATACGTTATTGCCAACAATAAATGAACAAGTACAAACAGTAAGTATACAAAACCTTAAAACTCTTCTTAGCTTTGCTGATATAAATTATAAATTATATACAGTAACCAAATTTAATACTCAGTTTTCACGATATATGGCAAGTTCAGTCGGTTTCATAAAAAAATCCATTGCAAAAAAAATAACGCATTACGCAGCGAGAAGCATTAAACAAGTTTACTTTAAAAAAAAGGTGAAGCTTGGGTTAAGGCGTTATATCATTACCACCGATAGTAGTGCTAGGTGAGTGCGCAGTGAAAACCAAGTTGGCGAAGTAGAAGGTCAGACCAATTCGCATGCACGTGTTTGTTCAATTTAATTCCAATTATTAGTTATTATTAGTTTTTAAGTACTTAAGTACTGCGTTATGTTATCTGTTTTAATACGTGTTGAATCATTGTTGTGCCCTGGTTGTGGAGGTAATTTAAAAAAAAATATGCCCGAAAGTGCAAACATTTCAGTTTCCAAATGAGACCGACTTACTAGCAAAAGTGGATGTTTGCAATTCCCCAAAAAGATTTTACTCGATGTAAATACAGTAGGATGTGTGAGTTACATTTTACGGCAAATGTATTACGGTAACTATTGATTCACCTGATGAAATCGGAGATCATTCATTTTATTTCAACATTATAATAGAACAAACCGATATAGACCAAATAAGTAAAGATACACCCATAATCACTTATTAGACGGGTTATTATTGCTACATTACCCCAAAAGAAATATATTCCGAATTCTGTAAACAAATTTTAATTATTAATGACGAACTAGTGGCTCTACACAAATAGTTTAAGCCGAGGAAAATTATTTTATCCAAAAGATTTTGTTGTGCAAATAGCTTTGTATTGTATATTATATTTTAACAAAATTCTTTTCGAATTTGAGGAAGGTTTGGAAATCTGGAAAAATACCAATTATGGATGTATTTTATATCTAAAGTCACTAGTTACCGAAACTTATATTAGTTGAACAAATGAATATAATAATAATTAAAATAGGGTAAATAACATGAGAAAAAAAGTATTACGGACACGTACAAAGAAAATGTAGTTTTGAAATTTAAAAAGTTGTAGGTGGTTTTTGCGTTGAAATTTCGATTTTCCATGATAAAATAGAATGGCGTGCGATTATGAGCCCAGTTGACGACAGGCACCCTCTTTCAACCGGAAGACAAAGTAATAACAAATAAAACTAATACTTCAGAATAAAACGCCAGTTAAGAGAAGCGACCGATGTATTTACGAACACCTAGCGGTAGTGAGGTTGCACAGCAGCACTGCGGCCTTGTTCTTTCGGTGGTAATGGTTATATCCCCAATATCGGCGTTACATTAATATTCGGTTTCTATGCAATTTTTGTGTACACCTGCGTTATTTTAAATTATGTAGGTATCGTAAAGATTGGACGTTACAAAGACAGCTTCTTAATTTTATCTTTCTGAATTAAAAATTAAGAATTAAAATTTCTGTTGCAGTAAAATATAAATGTATATTGTAATGATAGAAACTAATGTACTTTGTTTCCTCCTGCATTTAATGATTCTAATTTGCTAAACTTAACACTGACCGAATGTTATATTCAGTCAATATACATTCATATCAACAGAGAAAAACGAATTCAACTAAAACTCGGATAAAACGAAATGTACTTACATTCATCATCGGCTAATACGCAGCCATATTTTCACAATGTTCGCGGTTAAAGCGGAACACGGTTAAAAGATGCTCGGATAATTGAGGTTCCAGTGTATTTTTCACATACTAACGATAATATTAAAGAACATATACTACGGCGAGATTTTAAAACGCTCCTTCTAACTGGCGATTTCTCCCTCGCACCAGAGCATCGCCGTGATTAGGAATTAATTAATAAAATGATGAGCGTTTTATTTTTTATCTTTATGGTCATTTCTACTGTTGATTCGAGTCTTATTGTTAAGAAATATACTGTTGCGTACTTGTAATACGACATAAAGAAAGTGGACTATATTTTATTTGTACACTGGATTGCACACTAGATTTACAATACTTGTTAAATGGTTCCACGTGGTATTTACTTATGCATCTACTCACTTTCGACAAGTATGTTATCTTTAAAGCACCTTCAATTGCCATTGGCTTTGCGGTAAATATAAATCTTATCTGCAAGTTTTACGATTTTACACATACAACGGATGTCCGGTTATTAAGGTACGTTTGCGCGACACACCGCCTACGTGGCTTCCATCAGGTTGAAACTTGCACGCATTTTAGATGTGCATATGAACTGCATAGGTGGCTATTGTCATTGCCTTAAGTTCAGTACAACGTGTGGAATGACAGTCGCACAATGTCAGTTCCGATCGAAACATACTCCAAGTTTGAAGTGTGAGTGGTCATTCGTTTTTTGCATGTAAATAATGAAACACCTACCGAAATTTATATAAAAAAAATGCTGAAGACTTACGGAGAAGGCGTCTTGAGCCAAAACAAGTTAGTATCTGGTGTAAACAGTTCAAAAGTGTACGCACAGCTCTGAAGGATGATCCCGAAGGTGTGCGAAGAAAACTATCAACAACGAAAACGGATGAAGATCAATTAAAGGTCGATACGCTAATTCGAGAGGATCGTCGGTTGAAAATACGGGGAATTGCTCTACTGACCGGCATTCCTAAAAGCTCTGTTAGCGAAACCGTATCTGAATTAGGCTATCGAAGTGCCCGCGAGATGGGTACCAAAACTGTTGGTCGACCAACACAAAACGCAATGCCTTGGCGGCGATTGCGTTGAAAGGTAGCTAACAGTTCACGCTTTTACGTAGTGTATGTTTGATTTCTATAAATAAAGTAGTCTGTCTGTAATTCACAAATGTACCTTACTAACCAAACATGCCTGATACATACGTTGATTGTGATATTTTATAATATCAATAATCATAAATAGAGATTTGCTTTTTAACAAAAAAAGACTTACTGGATGTATAGATGGGGTTATGGCCTTCATACAACTTCAGAAACGCTCTGCAGCCACCAGCTTGGAATTTAGGAGCACCAAGCATCGTTACGTGTGTCAAGTACAGAGGATCGGTGTTAATTTTTATATTGTGCGACAACAAACCGGCAAAATACTCAATATATCTAGAAAATTACAAATAATGAATGAATTAAAAAATCGAAAAAAAAAAACCCTTTTCAATTTACCTTCTATTAGATGGCATTTGTAAAGGTCCCACGTTGTCTTCTAAGTACTTCTTCATTGAAAACCTGTCTAAAGCTTGTTCTGCGTTGCCACATATGCTTGAATAGTGCATATAAGCTGCCACTACGACACCCAGCTTATCTTTGCAACCTCTGAAAGGTAAAATAGAGGAATTTCAACATTAAATTTCAATTTCATTATAATATACATGTATGTATGTACATCTATGGTCGATTAAGTTGTAGGTACTATCAAAGATGCTTTACAAATATTTATTATAACAAGTTTTATAACATATATTTTGCGTTATTAAAATGTATAACTTTTATAAAAAAGATACATTAGGTACATTGGAATATGTTTTGTCAAATTAATACACAATGTTTGTCATGAAAGATCTTCGAAGATATAATGCGGGCTTAAGTTAACATGCTAGACTATACATGTTTTCTTCAACGTACGAATGCGGTTTTGTTACTGTGTTATACGTTTAGTTCGATTCAAACCAATTTCAAGAAGATTTCAAGAAGATTATTGTAGCACAAAACTAAAAATGTTTTAAAACCCTGGAAGATATCCTCTTCAACACTAGTGTTATTCCACTGGTGACCTGGCAAAGAGTATATTTTACAACGTTTTACCTCAGTCAGAGACACTATGTCTAATCCTTTTTTTCCTTCGTCGTTTCTAATGAGGATGACAAGTCGGTTGCTGAAATACGTATTTAGAGCCATTCATTAAAGTGGTAACGATTTTTTTGATTTAGTGATACTATTTGGAATACTATTTTGAAGCAACTGTCTCCTACTATTTTATATTAACATGATTTGCGTTATGATGTACACCAGGGGAAAAATAGATCTGGACAGTCGAGCGAGAGAAAAGGTACACGCCATACATTTAGCTACAGTAAAGCAGCTGTTGTTAGTCGGGAGTGAATTGGCGCATCTACTTTGAATCCGAAGATTGCATCGCAATGAAAACAAGTAATGAAAACCTCAAAGGGAGATTCATGGACACCGAATGATAGTTAGCTACATACCTACTTAGCATCACATTATTATTTTTTAAATAAGAATTATTAGGACAGGAGAGTGAGTATTATTGCACTTGCATATAAAAGAAGGTGACCACAAAGAATTACTGTAGGGAGTAAAATGCCGGTAAAGTATATACTAGAATTCTGGAAAACAGATTAAGAAAAAGAAATGGAAGTGAGTATAGAAGAAAGCCAGAGTGGATTTAGGAAACAGAGAGGAACAAGCGACTAAATTTTTATTATGAGACAAATATGCGAGAAAGCTGCTAACTGTAAGCTGAAAACCAATACACGTATGTTTTATAGAGATGGAAAAGGCTTTCGATGGTGTCAAAAGAAAATATGTATGGAGGATATTAGAGAACAGAGGAGTTGAACAATATATAATGGAATGTGTAAAAATTTTATAGAAGGTACAGAGAACTATATAAGGGTTAGAAATGAAAAATCGATAAACTTTACCAGCAGAACAGGCCTGAAATAGGGATTTAATACCATTTAATTTGGTTCTTGATGTAGTTAAAAAATGTAGTGCAAAACTGAAAACCTATAAAGTAGGATATCGGAGGATGAATACCACTAACGGAACATAGACGACTTTATAATTTTAGGAGAAACAGAAAAGTAGCTATAACACAATTTAAATGTATTTGAGAAAGACCTTAAAAAAAGAAATATGAAGATTAACATCCAGAAATCTAAAACTATGATAATAGGGAGAAATGAAGAAAAACACAAAAAAAATTAAAGCGGAACAATTAGAGCAGGTAAACAATTGTTATTTAGGAGTGGTAATAAATAATAAAGGAAATTTCGATGATGAAATTAATGAAAGGATATCAAAAACCTGTGGACTTTTCAATAACATAAAAACACATTTTCTTTGGCAAAAAAGAAGTCCCCAATGAGATAAAAGCCGAAATTAACGCTAACATATGGAAATGAGTCATGGACAACAAACAAAAAAGCAGATTAATAAGTGTTGAAATGAGATTCCTAAGAAAAATTGATGGGAAAACAAAAAGGGATAAAATTAGAAACGAAACATTTGGCAAAAATCTAAAGACTGATTATGTTCAAACAACTATAGAATTGGCACAACTGCGGTGGCTTGGACTTATATTGAGAATGGGGGAAGAAAGGTTGGTGAAACAAGTTTAGGAAGCGAAGGAGGTTGGAAGATGGAAGCGGAGAAGGCTTAGAAGAAGCTGGAAGGATGAAGCCCGAGCAGCTGCGGAAAGGAGGGGAGTAAAATGGGAGGAACTGAAACGGAAAACAGAGGATAGGAAACAATGGAGGAAGATATGGAAGAAAGACCCTACACACCCAAACTCACTTCCAACATAGCTTTACACCGAAAGATAGAAAAGTTTAGAACTAAGTAAAAAAAGTAAGGATTATATTAGAGATTTTCCTAATTTCAGAGGAAGTTGGGGTGCCTAGTATAAGTTTCAATATTTTAGTTAACGGTATAGCTAAGACTTCCAGGCAATGCTTAATTTGAAAAATGCAGGCACCTGGTCGTATCCCGATGTATTAGAATCTTTTAATTTCCTTATGGCGACCAGAGTATCGGCTTCTATTATATATTCGACATTTATATACTGCGTACTAGAAGACATAGAGTTTGTGTAATGCATATCGCCACGAACACTGTGGACGCCTTTAAAAAAGTCAGCAAAACCATTCATGGCCTGGAGATCGTTGAAATTATCATTTAACCAATACGTATTGCCTAGTATACGACTCTTGTTACGTTTAGCTTTAAGATATGCCCAGAAATATTTGGGATTTATAGTAATACTATTTTTTTATATTAATTGTCTGTAAGCATGTGAAATCTGAGCTTTAACAAGTGCTCTTAAAGTACTAAATTGAATGAGAGAATTATTATTTTTAAAGCGTTTATACTCTTTGAAACTTTAAACGTATGCTTAAGTTTAATATTGCAAATTATTTCGCGAGTATACCATTTGGGATATTTGCGAGAATGGGATTGGAGAAACATTGGTACATGATTGTAAAATATTGAATACAAAACGTCATAAAAAGCAGTGCAAGCAGCATAACATACAAAGCCAAACATATTCCAATCAGTAGAACACAATGAAGAAAGTCTGTCCGTTTTTCGAAAATTATAAGTTTTAACATTGTTGGCTGGGAAGTTAATATCTCTGTTGGATTTTACTTGAAAATTAATTAGTAACGCAGGATGGTACCTTCACAAACTGACGGTGCATTGTCATGCAAAACATCGCAATCAATGTCAGATATCATTATGTCCAAGGCGCGACTATCACAGTTAACTACAGTGTTAAATTGCGCTAAATCATGTAAGTCCAATAAAGGCGCTACTGGCACCCACTTAGGGTCTCGCAGGCTAGTAACTTGAAAGTATGGACAGTTGAAATCATCCAATACAATTACATTTTCATAATTAGATAATATTTGCTCAAATAATTCAAGGTTCAAGGTTCAGAATGAGGGATAAACCCCAGAAAAAATTCGTCAGCCTTAGTTCTTAACCCACGTACATTTTAGAAGTAACAGCTTAAGGTGAATCTGTTGGGCAGGTCTAGTTTGATGAAATCAAATGAAATCCTCGCCTGTTCACAACGCCCCTTATACTCTGCTCATTGTCTAGAGTAATTGTAACTGAACGTAGCGTGGATCGTTCCTTTCCAAGCGAACTGGGCAGCAGGGCTGATAATAGAGAAATGATTCAAATATCTTGGCAAATGTCCTTGTCTTTACTACGCCGATCAGGCACACATAAAGCGATGTCTTCCGCCATACGACACAAAACTAAATTACACTTTCAGTTGTCCCTCTCGCGAATTTCATATATAACATCTACAGATTCAGCAGAATTTAGATAATTTCTAACAGAAGTAGAGGCAATCTTGCGTAATTGACTGGCTTGATTCTTCAGTGCATCCAGCACCTGCCTCTAATCAAGAATATCTTTCCTTAAATCACTGTACTCATTGCCCAAACTACTGCACTCATCGCAGATCCAAGTAAGGCCACGTTTAGATTTACTCAAGGGAACCTCCGATACTGTCATATCCACACAGGAAGGGTTCTCTTTACAAATAATACAAATCAACCGTCTCTGCTCCTCAAAGGCGGCTTTACAACAGCAACAGTACTAATAATATAGAATGGGATGCAATAGAATAACAAGGACACAATGCTTCACAATGCACGGCCTATCGCATTGATTTAACAGAAAAAACAAAGAGGGACCACGGTAGGGAACAAGGTAGAAGGAACAAAGGAATACACTGTAGAAAGCAGAAGAAAATATGTTAAAAAGTAGCAGATAATAATGAAACATCAGTTCAAAAGCGTTTTGGAAAACACTGTACGTACGCGGTATTTTCTCCAGCCGAAAATAAAAAGCTCCAAAAAGCGACGAGAAAAACACCGACAACGATATCGGCAAGCACGGTCATAAAATCAAAGATAACTCGGCAATCAACGTATGAAATAGATACTAAATATTACTGCCACAACGGGCACAATCAAAAACACAAAGTGATGGCAACAAAAACAATTAAATTACTGGATAACTCCCGTTAAATTGAAGTCAACTTTCCGCTCGTTTATTTTGTACTCAACGAACGACACGTTATCATATACTAATTTTTATAAAGCAATATCGCTCTTACTACGACTGCAAAAGTGTAGGAAAACAAATTTTGTAGAATACCCACGGAACTGAAAAGGAAAATGAGGAAATGGTGAATGCATAAAATGGAGAAAATCTTGTAAAATACTTAAGGTAGACACTTGTGAAAAAGCACTTCACATTTAGGTTGATGGTGGCACGCTAAGGGCTGTATAATAAGCAAAAAAATATTTCCTTTCATCGTAATTTGTTTCCCTCTTCTTTATCTACATATATAAAATTTGTTACGGGTTCTAAAATCCTAAGGTTCGCAATCATTGACGTAGATGCGGGCCATGCATTTGTTTTGATATCCCTTTGATTATTATATTCATTTTTCCATGGTTTACGAGACACTAGGCTACCATAAACGTGTAATCTTAAAAAAGCTTTGAGACGAAGCATTGTGTTTGCAAAGGATGATCAACACATCAATTCAGGTGCATCTCAACGAAAGTCGAACATCCTTAGACAGATTGCCAGCACAAGCAAGTAATGTTAATTATACTTATTTAAAAAATAAATTAACAGTTACCTTTCATTGGTGTAGATTTATTTGGATCGAGTTGTTTGAAGGCACTAGAAATTATAAATTCCCAACCGAGAGCGACCTATATGTGGTGCCTGACGTAATAATTTTTTGCGAAGACGGATGGTTGTATTTTGTAGATAACGAAATGGAATTAAAATTACCTATGAAAATAGTTGTAGGTAATAGTAATAGGTGTTAATAAATTTTTCTAATTTTATTCTTAGTGCTCCTTAATTAACAATTTTTAATATTCCATATCTCAACATTTCGCAATACTTCATTCATTTAGGTACAACAAAACTTATTGAATAGTGTTTATAACTGGGTCATTTTCTTACGAAACTGAAATCGTATGTTTTTACTGGACTCCAGCTACCACCAAACAGCTTTCTGCGACCAGGACTTGAGTATGATTTTTAATATTTAACGTTGGAATGTTTAGTTTGCAAATGATGAAATCATCGCGAATCATGTATAGCCTTAAATAATTTAAATAATTTGATATTTAACACGCATCCAAATAGCCCACAACATTGTTGTTTTGCTATGGATCCTTCAAAAAAGGAGACTTTGTTAAAAAGTATAATAATTGTATACCTCTTTGCTCAAAATTGTTTGAATGTCATTAAATCCCCAATATGGAGCGATTGGCTGAAAGATTGGAAATCTACAAGTCAACTGACAGTAGATTGGTGTAATAGATTGGAATCTAATCCTTGCAAAGTCCTCGGGTTTAAGAATGTCACGAGATCAAAGCCAAAGATTCTGCGCACTGTCAATGCGGTCAGTCAGGTGATCTAAATCATCTTTTCGTTGCTTGCCCTTACATAGGAAACTACTGTGACACTTTTGAATCAAGTCCGTATTCGATTCATTGGATTTTAAGTAATTTAAAGAAGAAAGTTATATCTAGTCTAATTTTGTTGACGGGAAATTCTAGCTACAACACGAAATTTGGGTTTCAGTGTGAGTTGTCTGCCAATTGTGGTATTCTCAATCCATTGATTTTTCGTCAACCACGACATCTCTGCCGCAAGGCGTGCACTAAAGTTTTTACATACCCCAAAGAAATCAACGGGCTTGAATCGGGCGATCTTGCCGGCTATGATACAGGTCCGCCCTTCCTACTTATCTTCGTCCGAAAGTTCCGTGTAATGTTCTCCAAGGGCAATCGAAAAATACGCCGAATCACCATTGTGCTGGAACCGCATTTGTTGCCTTTGGTTGAAAGCAATGTTGTCTAAAAGATTACCCAGGCTGTTCTGCAGAAGGTTTAGGTAAGCAGCGCCTGTTAATCGGTATGATAAAACAATCGGATGTAGTAACCTGTTGCCCAAAATATCCATCCAAATGATCAATAAAAACGTACCTGGTGTCTGGATAATGGCATGGGGACTTTCGTCGTCCCACACATGCGTATTGTGGAAATTAAAAAGTCCATTTCTTGTGAATCAGGCCTCATCAGTAAAAACAAAATTGAGGTTCTCAGCACAAATGCGTAGAAACCAGCGACAAAATAATCAAACGTGCTAGATGGACAGGTGGATTCAGTGCCTGGACTCCTTGTACATGGTACGAGTAAAGCTGCTGGTGGTGGAGGATTATTCAAACAAAAGAAGCTCTAATTCGACTGATATTCTACAAACTCATCTCCGAGCTCTCGTGAGCTCGTGCTAAAATTGCCTCTTCTGCCTGAGGGATGGACAGCGATCTTGGTTTTCCGGAATTATCCCAAATCAATAAGCATCGACATCACGCAATATTTGGTGCAGAAACACAAAAAAAGACACGAAGGGAATTAAAGGGCTGGCTGTCCACATAAAGACGTAGCGTTTTTCTGGCATTCCCATTAGCACGACCACATATGAAATGCATGTCTACTAATTCAATGTTAGAGTAAACAGACATAGCGCGAATTCGAAAAATTGTGCTCTAACCACTGTATGTATGACAGAATAGCTGTCGACTACGATAAGAAAATGCAAGTATTTGCGAATGAAAAATGGAATAAGGGCAGTAACGCACAAATGCTACAAAAGGGAATAATCCTATGTAACTCTGAAACCGTACATTTGCGGACCCATGTTGATTGCCTTTTCTGCATATTTTGGGCTATACTATCCCCCCTCAAAGTTTGCGACACTTTTATTTTAATACCCTGCATAGCTCTAGTTTAGTAATCCAATAATAAATATTACTACCCTAAAACGAGGAACTTTGCTCCTTCAGGGGATACAATGCTCCAAATTATAATAATCTATATCTCCATCTAGTGTAGAATAGACTGATTACAAGAAAATTTGAGAAATAGGTCCATATAGACTACACTGTAGTAGATCTCTGTAATGTGATTTGTATAGCTTGTCGCGCATTTTATGCCTTTTGTGTTGAAACCACAATGATAAAATTTGATCCTGGAGAGATAACGTGTTACAAAATAAGGTAAGTTGTACTAGTATATAAGTAGTAATTTATTATCTCTACGGCATCGTACTTATTGTATAAAATATAAGCGTATACATATATATTTTTGTATTAATTGGCGTTTTGAAGTTTTGTTTCACCGAAAATGGGGATACTTTGCTCCGGATAGAGTTATTTAAATCAACAATTATAAATAATAAATGAACATTAATAGAATCGGTAGAAATAATATAAACAATACTGTTAGCATGAATAATATTTTATTGCAGCTGTGACAAAAGAGTATACAAGAGGAAGGTTGGTTCTTGAACCTATCAAAATTACTCCAAGGAAGCAGCTATCCGAAGCTGACGGATGTCTCAGAGGAAAGCTGAACAAGAGTTTAAAATTCCGCCAAGAACGATTATCAATAAACAAAAAGGCAATCTTGAGAATATGCTTGGCCGGGCTTCAATACTTTCTGATGCGGAAGAAGATAAACCGCATATTAGGTTTTACTAATTTGGTTTTCCATTAGACTCTCTGGATTTGCAAATGATTATCAAATCTTACCTAACTCGAATCGGTCGCAATTTAGCGCAATTTAAAAACAATGTATCTGGCCACAAATGGGTCTTAAGTTTCCTGAAGCGTCACCAAGAACTCACCGTAACAAACAAAACGCAGTAGGGCTAGTATTGACGCGAAAACAATAACAGAACATATTTCAAATTTGAGTGAAGTTGTGAAAGATATGACGCCAGAGAAAACAGTACTAAAGGCACCCGATATACCAACAGCAATAGTTGGTGCTTTACAGATTGGTTCGAAAGCTTGATGTTGCCAAAGTTAAAAAACTGCAAGAAAAAACAGTGTTAATCTGCGACAATTTATCCTCGGACGTATCAGCGCATGTGTTGAATATGTGCAGAGACAATAATGTTTCGTTTGTCTGTTTACCACCAAACAACACGCATTTAACATGCCTGCTCGATATGGTTTTCTTTCACCCAATGAAAGTTGCTTGGAGGAAAATATTATCTGGCTGGAAGGAATCTCCAGAAGCTGCCAAAAGTACCGTGCTTCAAAAGCAACATCTTCCAATGCTTTTGAGAGAACTTATTACTGCCTTAGAAACAAATGCTGCTACAAATTTAATATCGGGCTTTAGAAAATGCGGTATTTACCCTCCAAATGTTAATGAACTTCGAAAAATGATCCCACAAGTTAATTGCGACAATACTGCTATAGAATCTTTATTCCTGGCAACTAAAGGATCTGAATTAACGAAAAGAAAAAGAAAGAAGATGAACGTGACTGCAGGCAGGAGTATAGGGCCTGAGGTCTTCAATCAAGAAACCCAACCTGATGTACAACACTAGCCAAATCTAATGAAGCATAGGAAATTAGCAAAAGTAATTGATGACTCGTCTGATTATGAAATATCTCTGAGGGATTCGTCTGATGACCTATTTTGCCAATATGACAAGAGAATCCTGGGAAGCCGAAGAAATAATCGCAATCGCTTCTGGGGAAAAATCTATTACAGACTATCCCGAATTGCCAGATGTTGTCAGAGAGGAAGGAAAATACGTTGTTTTCACATATGATGGAAAACTGTTTTCCGGACAGATAGCAACATATGATGATTCTGGAGCTGTAATGCAAAAGTCACTTAAGAATTGAAAGTGGTCTGAGAAGCCGGATATACTTCAGTATTGCTGGGAGGAAATTGTTGCCGGAATTGCAGAGCGAAAGAAAAATATAGAGGATATTTTACTGTTCCGGAGCTGAACAAAATTTTGCCAGTATGTTTTTATTGTTGAATTATGTTTGATTGAGTTGTGAGTGGTACTTGGTACAGACATGCGTGTTATAGAGCATAGCTGTTCGGACATAAGAACTTTTTGAAATCTCGATACTCCGCCACAGGATGCGTCAAAAGTGCCGCAATTTTTGAAGCATAGGTGCTATTAAAAACCGCTAAGAAAACTTTCTTTGTGAAACATTCAATTCAGCCATACTTTTTTTCACTTGAATTTCATTTGAAAATTTGGAGGAATTGCGTCAGAAGTTTTAACAATAATAATTAAACCAATGTTCGAAAAGTTATTGCCAATGTCCGGATACTTGTTACACACTATATTTATATGTACACCTAATAGATAATAAACGTTCTGTTACACATACATGCATTTCTAATGATTTACTTTTCGAGTTTTTTTAAAGATTGATAACTGATTTTATAGGTGAACCTCAGTTAAGAATTTACCTAGGTATCGAAATGTATTGGTCTATTATATATTAAGTACCTAAGTATCCTTGTATACTACAATTACTTGACGTACATACTATAATTATTGAAAATATTATTATTACACTATTATTTACGAGATACCTACTTTGCATGAAGAACGGCTATTCTGTGTTGATCGGCTGATAGCCAAGAATCTATCTCTTTGCACACGCTGCATATCTTTTCCAAAGGAGGAGCTAACCTTGGGGACCATCCCACTTCTTTGACGTTTTTATGTTCGTTTCTTAGTGCTCTTTTGGGCTCAGATAAGTTGAATATCTGCAATATTAAATGGTGTCACACTATAATAGCATTTTAAAAGTACTAAATGTGCAAGTAGATAATGTTTTTATTGCAAATGCATATACATAGGTATGTAAATATGCGGCAAGAGGCAACTTACAAAGTGATCGTAAAATTTATCAGCTTATCAGATATTAGTGCGTATATAAAAAACAAATGCTTTATATTTAAATTTATACGTAAGAAGGGTACGTTGTTAGAGAAATTTTTGAACAGCAGTGGCCGTTAGCATATTATTGGCATAAGTAATACCATTTACAGAAATACCTTTATTTTATAAAAAGAAACGCTTAAGCAGAAGAATCTACGAATTCGCAAATATGAAAAATGCAGGGAAAGACAAAATAGGTTGTAGGAAAGCTATTATTACTTACAAGGGAACACCGGCAACCCGTGCACCCGGATTTCGATGAAACTGCATAGACTGAAAGAGTACCTGAGTACTGAAACACCACCTTCTTTTTCTGCGGAATCCCTCGATTACGGCCTCCGCCAAGGATGTGTATGATTTTTAAATTTTTGTAAATGTCTCGGGAAACTATAACAGATTTCTTCTTTTTTGTAAAATATAATTTGAAGTATATTACATAGTCCCAACGATAAGGCGAATTGTTTTCGAGAAAAAAAAAAATAACGGGGGACCGGGTACCCCATACCCCGAAATCGGGGGATTCGGCGGAGAAAGAAAATGGTGTTCTTATATGACGGATGCCTTTTATATTTCGGGAATAGAGAAAGGAAGCTAAAATGAATCATAGTACATGGCTTTACTGTTTTTCAAAATATTCTCCATGAAGATCGATACACTTTTGCATGCGGTTGAATCAGCTTTCGAAGCACTTTTTTCACACCGATGTAGGTACCTCCAAAATACGCATTTTGAAAGCATCAGCCGCTTCTTCAGCCGTCGAAAAACGTTGATCACGTAATTTTTGTTTGATGTGTGGAAGGAAAAAGGAGTCATTGGGTGCCAAATCAGGACTGTATAGCGGATGACCCATCAATTCAACTTTTTCAGTTGCCAAAAACTTTCTTCTTTGAGCTGATGTGTGAGAGCTCGCATTGTCCTGGTGGAGCATGATACGTCTTTTACGGTTGGTTTCCCTTATTTTTCCGAATACTTCTGACAAACAAATGGTTGCGTACCATTCAGAATTGACCGTCCGACGTTGCATTAATGGTACAGTTGGCAAGTGTCCGGTTTTTCCGAAGAAACAGGCGACCATTTGCTTCGAAGTGCTTCGTGCGCGAACAACTTTTTTTGGATTTGGCTCTCCTTGAAAGACCCATAGAGTCGACTTCTGTTTACTTTCGGGCTCATAGGCGTAGATACATGATTCTTCACCTGTTACGATGTCATAGACATGTTTTGAAGTACTGTGATCGTGGAGCATTGGAGCATTTCGTTCAACCGATCCACGCGAGCCTTTTTTTGACCGGTTGTCAAATTATATGGAATCCAACGCGAATAAATTTTTTTGACAGCCAAATGTTGATGCAATATTGAATGTATGCTAGTCCTGCTAATACCAACGGATACCTCAATCTCACGGTACGGCACATGCCGATCTTAAAATATCAGTTCACGCACAGCATCAACGTTTTTCGGAACAACAACTGATTTTGGACGGCCTTCACGAAATTCGTCAGTGAGTGAAGCGCGGACACGATTGAATTCGGCTGCTTCATCGCCAAATGCCGAATGAAGTTCATCGGTGCTCTGTTGTTGAGATAATCCACGTCGAAAATTGTAAAAAATAATGATACAAATATTTTCACGACTTAATTCCACTTTTTGGCCAAGATGATTTTTTTAAGCAACTGTAAGTAACATAAAAATCGCTTGTATGTCAAAATGTTGTGAGTAAGTATACTGTCAAAGAGGCCGAAATTTACGATACAGGCGTTAGTTGTCACGTAGCAGCACCTGGAACGCCTATTCTCGAAATATAAAAGCCATCCCTCGTACTAAGGTACTCTTTTAGTCGTATGTACAATTTCATATAAATCGGGATGTGCGCGTTATCGGTCTTCCGTTGTTAGCAAATAATGCAGTTTGATTTTTTTAAGAAGCTGGCAGTATATTTGGATGATATTTTGATAAAGTTATTATTTACTATAAATTTTATCATTAAAAATACTGGGAGTGCAATGAACCACGTAAGATGTTATTCTCGATATACTTAAAGTAAATTATGGGTTCTCTCTTCTCTTAACGACAGATCGTTTAATGACCGAGTGGTAAATAGTAACGGATCTGGATCGTCAAGTGAGAAATACCTCCATTTATTTATTTTTAAACGATATATTACATTTTTTATAGATCGAGAACGGGAAGCAAGTGAATAAGGAAAAATGCTCATGGCAGTAAGAAAGCAATTTACAATAACAATATTGTAACACATGAAACATGTAGAGTAAATACATACATATGTAAGTAGGTAGGCAGAATAAATGGAGTTAAAATAAGTAATTGAAATTTCAAACATAAAGTATTAACTAATACCCTCTGTAATAGCATACGAATCCCAAATTGGTTATTCTAATCCAAATTGATTTAATATTTTAATAATTTACCAAATATTCAAGTATTCTCATACAAAGCGATTCAGTAATTCTGCTAGCGAGTTTTAAATAAAGATTTTGAGCACATATGCATATATAATGCCGGCCAAAAAAACAACAGGGTTTGTCTTTTATCCATATAGAACGGTTAAATGGTGGCGGAAATATCCAAAATCTGGTAAGCAGTAGCTCACTCAGAAAGCTGCGTTTCTTTTGATTAACCTTCATGTAGTCAAGTAGCGAAGCTGAAAAACATATTGGTCAAAAAGTAGAACTTAGAGGATTTAGACGAAGAGGCTTAATACTCAATACCCGTGCAGTGGCAGCAAACCCTAGTAAATAAAAAACTAACAGGGAAGCAAAAGAATCCTGGATTTTCAACAAAATACTGGAAAAGAATTCTTAGTCCTGCACAAACTGCTCGGTGTATATTAATTATACTTGGCAATATAATATTAGTATTTAATTAGATAGTAAAGTAAATTCATGACAACAAAAAAAGAAAAAGCTAAGTGACCTAAAACCTCTTACGCTCTATAATGGAACAATGCAGGTAAATAGGAGGCATAACCCTAGATTCCAAACTGACCTGGAATACGTATTTGGACAAGGTGATGAACAAATGTAAAATGACACTAATGATTAATAGCAGAACAATAAGGAAATCATTCGTACTCCTCGATGCCTCAAACTGATATCTGTGCTAGGGAATATTTACATTAAGGGAGATCAAAGAATGGTGTTGTAAGCATTGAAGATGGACTAGAGTTTCTGCCGACCAGGCGTCGCGTCATCAGCGTCCCTCCGAATGCTAAATTCACTTTCATCACTGATGCGTCACAGACCATGAGCCTCTAATCGCGCTTTATCGGCTAATTGTTTTGCACTTTAGACGTTTCCCATGTTACATGCGTCGTGATTAAGCTGCTCTTAGAACCATTATATGCGCACTCCCTCTAGCGGGATTAACAGTCAATGTTCTGTTTGAGTTAGATGAGGTACTGCATTACCGCCGCTTGCAGTCGTCACGCTGGTGTGGGTTCTAACCCATAGCAGCGACTCTTAGCATTCGGAAGGACGCTGACGACGCTTGGTAGGCAGAAACTCGAGTGCGCCTATAAACTTTCGATTTTTCTCATATTACTAACGTATACAAAATATGTAGTTTTGTTTGAACATGTTTGTAATATGTAAAATTATCGGTGACTTTTGTCTTAAAATTTCGGCTCATTTGCCGACTGGCACCCTCTTTCAACCACAAGTCTTAAAAATAATAAATAAAACTATTAAAATATAAGTTAATGTATTTACGATCACCTAGCGCTGGTGACGTCAGCACTGCGGCTTTGTTCTTTTGGTGGTAATGGTTAAGGCCGCAGTGTTAAGAGATAAGCAAGGCATTGTCTGCATGTGGGAATAATCAATCAATCATATTTATCATTATTATTTACCATCATTTGTAAATATTATTGCTACGTCGAATTTTAATACCGAGAAGAAACAGCAAGAAACTGGATAAATACCTTCCACATAGTTATCGTTCCTAATTCTACGACCCCCACTGTATATGCATACATTGTAGGTGAATAAAAAGTAATTGACAATCGCTTGATCTGCATGGGGGCATTTCGTGATAGGTACGCGATTTTTCATAGTGTAATAAAAGTGATTGAATGCAGCGACCAGATAAAAATCGCGATTTTCTCTCGGGAACGTTCCAATTCGTACGAGCATTAATCATTACCACCTTTCTATAAGTGAACGATGTCTGTGACATCAACGAAAATAAATTATACCGTTTATGGTATCAGCTACTGACGATGATAAATGCTAAAATAGGTACAAAATATACAGTAACTGGCATAAAGTTAGCAATATATGGGATTTTTTATTATCACGATATTGTAAAGAAACTTTTTTAGGGAATCGATTCAGCATATCTAATAACTGCAAAAACTATTTTGGCATACGTCATGTAACTACTAGCAAATTTAAAAACTACATTGCTATACGTCAAAAAGTAAGGTTGGTTGACATATCCAAAAAAATTGCTTAGAATTTAATCTTGAGACCATGTGTAAATTATACAATAAAAAACCTTTAAAAAAATGAAAAAAGTCTTTTTTTCACTAAATTATATATTTCATTTTCTTTCTTTGTAACTACCTCAAATGAAAAAGATCTCTGAATACGGTTGATACTGAAACCAGGTTCTCAGCAGGACATTTAAGGCGGTGTGACACATAAGAGTTATTCGCATGATAGTTACTCTTATATGAGTAACTCGGACGATATTTTACGTGTTACCCTCAGATTTTCTATTTTTATAATATTTACTCGTGCGAAAAGAAAGACTTCATGCGAGTATGCTGAATGTAAGCGACAAGGATAAAAGAAAACAAAATGGGGGCGTGTAATAAAACTGAAAATGTGCTCAAGAAAAATACTTTTCCGAACAAGAATTATGTTTACAAATATATACAACATATGCTTTTAAATCAGGTGATTTGTGCTCCACGCAAAAAAAATTTTAATTCTAGAAAAGAATACACCCAAACGGATATTTTGTTTCTTTTTTTGTATTTAATTCTTTTTCTCATTATTAATGATGATTAATGCTAACAAAGATATTCGCTGTGTTTTGGTCGGCGCCATTGCTTCAATTTACTCACATACGAGTGAACTGTACAATAAATAGGTCCTAGTTACTCCTATAAGAATAATTGTTATCCGAATAAATTTAATGTGTGACATCGCCTTTGCTGTTGCGATAATATAAAAAAAAATCTCATATGCTGCGAACTTTTTGTCGGTCATTGCATATTATGAATTAATGTTGATATATATAATGGTTAGAAGTTTCTGCAAATAATAGATACAACAGAAAGATATATAACATTACTTTGATATTCTTTCTCAAAAATAGATATTAGTAATTGTTTCTATATTGTACTCCTTTATCACTTCCTTCATTTAGTGTACTGACTGTTAATGAATGCATAATAAAAAAATTGCAAACATACCATGTAATTATCGCCATGTTTATTAGTGAGCATATGAGCGGCTTGCTGTTGTCCTTGCCTGTAAGACTGTTGACTGCACGAAGCTGGAAACCATAGAGCTATGATTCTTTCAGTTACATAGCTAAGATCCATGCCTCCTGGTGCACTGCAGCTCTTCGTGGACCTAGGTTGACTAGTTAGTGTTTCATAGTTACCACTGTACGAAGATGCGCTAAGCGTCTGTAACAAAATTAATTTCATAATATAAAGTTACGGAAGTGTACATAGATTTTTGTCGTGTATTGTATACAATGTGTGTTATCGTTAAGCTTGAGAGATTTATAAATATTATAAGAGTGAAGCAGAGATCCCGATCTTAGATGTTTACATACTTGTTCTAATAATAAGTTTGTAGACCAGAACAGGAAAGCAAAATAAAATTGCTTAGTTCAAACACATCAGATCGACGCGATAGAATTTCAAACATTATTAAAATTTGTATATTTTTGTAGGTCAACTAGTATGTTTATGACGTTTTTACTCAACCTCATCCGTGTTACTTGGAAAATATATCAAAGAATTGGTTAAAAATAAAGTAATAAAATCTTAAGTATAATATTTGCTTATTTCCATTATGGTTTTACGGCCTTAGCTCATTCATTAAGTTGGCCTTAATTAAGATTGGAATATTTACTCGGTATTACACTGTGTGATCAATATCAACTGCCCGACGTTGGCAAGAGCAAATTTACATTGGCACCACTGTGCAGTTGGCGCACCTGAATTTATTGTTTTATTGATTATGTTTTGGCTAGACGTTGAGCAAACAAAGGAAAGTTATCTTAGTTTTATCAATTTACGATACATTAATTTACATTGTCTCTGGTAGTAAAAAAACAAACATAATTGTAATATTGTTTATTAAAATCACAGTACAATGCACATAATGCAGTTCAGTTCGTTACATATTAAGAAACAAGGTTTCTTCTCATATTGCTGATTACATTTTGCAGCACTTAAATTGCTATATTATTTATTTCTTCAGAAATCGCTGTTTCCAATTCATGCAAATTCGTTCGGTATACATTGTATTTTAAATACCCAAAAAAAGAGCAGCGATTTACATTTGTTGACGATTACTTTGTGGGGTGGTAAAAATTTTGTGCAATTTCTTTTTTTAGTGCAATATGAAATACGTACGGACAGACGATACTAAAAACACCGTATTTTCAACTAATTAAAAAATGCACCTGCTTGAGCAGATAATTTTCGTATAAAGGGTTATTTGGACTGACATCCATTCTTTGTCTAATGTCCACTACTTCATCCGTTAATAGATACTGTGGGCTTTGCTTCGTATTTTCGCTTGGTAACACTACCGGTTTCCATAAATCGCTGAACCAACATATCTTGATGCCGTTCGAAAGCGTCTAACGCAATTTCCAAATCAGGATACTCAACAACAAATTGGTCAAGGCACATCTGTGCAGCATATACCCAGGTCCCAGCAATATTTAACGTTGCGCTACGAAAATGAGCCATTACAATAAACGTGTCTTATTGCAAGGTATGTAAATGACATGGTGTGTCTAAAGACAACTTTATTTAGCAATAAAAGCGAAGAAATTAAAAAATACAAGAAGAATGCAGCAGTAATAATAATGGCGGTAAACACGTACGACAAATTGCGCGATGACAGATGACAAGTAATGTGCAGCCAATCCACCAAAGTAAATTGAACTACGTTATAATCAATCTAGGGATCTTTTTGATACCAATCTACGACAGTTGAGATTGATCACGATGTAAAATGATATAAATAGTGTTATAATAAAAAGTATATCAAAATTATTGTGCGCATAAATTAACATTAGCTTTAGTAGTATAGTTAGGGAAAATAGTATTTGTAAATATTTTTTTAAGCAACACAGAAATAATATTTTAAGTATTATTCTCCTTTAAAGCCACGGTAACCAGTTTTTTTCAGGTATGTAAACGTTGTAACATAATACGTAATAGTTGGTTTTATAAGCTAACATATTCCAAGAAAACTGATTATGGAATGTGTTTAAAACATTTCTAAATAAGGTACATATGTATAAAAAGAAACATTAGTACACCAATTAAAATATATTGTTAACAATGTTATATAATATGCACTGGTTTGTTTTCTATGAATCCGTAGTGTTTTCGGAAAGCGAAGAGATTCTTAAAATTTATAAATCAATTACATTTAAGGAGAAACAAACATACCAGGTAACGATTATTCCGTTTATAAGTATTTATGATTTAATCTGTCACATCATTAGTAAAAAGCTGCTTGTTAACCCTTATAAAAGCTGTAACTGAATTGCTTTCCGAACATAGCAATTAAATTACAAGTGACTAGAGTGAAAGGAACTATCAGGTAACCAAATAAGTTCGTGCGGTTTTTGATGTTAAAATATAAATATTTATTAAGGAACAAAATAATACACTATTATTCATCGAAGTAATTACCATCACATTCAATGATATTTGCCAACGTGACGCAAATTTTTATATGGTATTGTGGAAACTAGAAAAAAGTTGGCGGACTGCATTTATTACATCAACTCGAGTTTTGAACTGTTTGAATATGGAGGGTGTGGTAACGTGTTCCAGCCACATCCAGAAACTTTTTCCAAGGCCACCCTAACGGTATGCGGCCTGTCGTTATCCTGTAAGTAAACCACTTTCTTCCGATTGATCAAAGATGACTGTTTTTGTATGAGTGCTGCCTGTACTAGCTGAAGCTGTTCACAATACAAGTTAGCAGTGATGGTTTGACCCTTTTCCAAAAACTCATAATGGACAATTGCTTTTGTTATCCACCATACGCACAATAAAATATTGTTTGTGTGCAAAGAAACTTTGGGATTGTGTGGTATCAGACCAGTAGGCGATAAGCAGTGATACGAACGCTTAGAATTTTAGTACAATAACTACTTTTCGTTGCAGGTTAACAACCGATCAAGAATTGGTTCATTATCGTTGCGTGAAATGTTTGCGGAACAAATGGTAAGACGACTTAATTTGTTATCATTTGACAATTCATGTGGGGCGAGAAGCATTCGTCTATATAATCTTTCAGTTCTTCTACAGTCACTTCGTTATATCCTTCTCCACCTATTTGCTTAATTAACCTAATTAACCTTGTGAGCTGTGGATCAATATTAGGGGCGTCTTCGGTATTACCAACGATATTAGTCCACAAATTCATCCAATATGCCACTATCATTTCTGGTTTCAGTTCGTCGATTGCACCCTTGATAAATACAATTGCATTAACAATTGTGAATGACTTCCGACATACTATAAGTCAAATATTGGAGGAATCTTCAACTATCGTGTAGAGTATTTCGAAAACCTGTCGAGTATATTTGGCTTTAGAGCACCTAATGATACCTTGGTGAACTAGGTGAAACAATGAGGCCGTATTACATATGTAGGTGGGAAGAAAACTACTTGAATATTTTCATATTCTGTGACTAAGATACCAGAATCCCAGGAGCGATGTCTATTATCAACAACACTTTGAACGGTAATCCTTCCTTCTCAAAATATGTTTTCACTTCCGGAATAAAAGTCGATGAAACCATTCCGCAAATAAAATAGCCGTAACCCACGCCTTCCGATTTCATTGCCAAAAAATAGGTAAGCAATTTTGATTTTTAACAATACGGGGATTCTGTGCTCGGTAAACAATTAATCATGTGACCAGCTGAATGTGTTTCAAGTACCAACGCCAGTCTGTCCTTAATTGTTCTAAAGCCTGGTGATTTCTTCCTAGTCTTATGAATGTAAATCCGCTAGCCCTTTTCTTTGCAGATGAGGCCGGTACCATCACAAATAAAAACTTGTTTAGATTATTTTTTTCATCAATAATTTGTTTAAATTTTCCTGGAAACGGGGCAGCGCCTATATGATCAGCCGACGTCAGATTCCCTCATATTTTTTATGCTTTTTAGATTAAGAAGAATAACAATCATTTATTTGCCAAAGATCCAATAGGATGTAGGCTTCGTCAATAGTATAATAATAAGTAAACACAAAAATAACAAATTTTACATAATAATATAATAGTAAATAGTCCGATGGAAGACCACGTTATGAACTCATTAAAAGAGTAATAACATAGTTCTCGTAAGTAGGATCTCAATCGACTTTTAAATGGCGTTAATGATTTTATTTCTTTTATGTTAGGTGGTTTTGTTAAAAACTTTTTTAGCTCTATATCTTGGACCGTTCCCATAATAAGAAATAAGAATAATAATAAGAATGTCATTGTTGATCCTCAAAATTTTTTTTGCCCGCTTGCACTTTAAGCTTGGGCTAATGAAAAAAATTGCCAAAGGTGTGGATAAAACTAGCAGTGGGTTTGAATATGTGAGAAATAAGTTCCCTAAGATCAGTGATGCTAAAGTAATGGAAGGTATTTTTGTGGGACTCCAGATCAGACAGCTACTTCGAGATGAAAAATTTGTTGCGGCGCTAAATGGAATTGAAAAAGCACCATGGTTGTCTTTTAAGGAGATTTGCGAGATTTGCTTGTTGGGAAATCGTAAAGCCGAAAACTATGTAGAGATTGTTGACAATCTACTGGCCATGGGTTGCAACATGAGCCTAAAAATACATTTTCTTGATCCCCACTTGGACTTTTTCCCAAAAAATCTTGGAGCAGTCAGTGACGAGCATGGCGAAAGATTTCACCAGGACATTCTACTAATGGAGAAGAGATACCAAGGCAAATGGAGCCCTGCTGTATTGGTAGACTATTGCTGGACGCTGAAGAAAGAGACATGTTTCCGAAGCAAAGTACAACCGAAAGTCATATATCAGCACATTTTCCAAGTAAATATATCACTTTGTACGTCATTTTTTCATGATTTATACACATATTATAATATATATTTTCACAAAATTTCATTGCTTTGTCACTCTGAAACCCTGTCCGACAGAAAAATTTTGAAAAGAGATATGAAATAAGTGTAAAAAGTACTACCAAGTTCACCCACTTTATCTCGTGGGACAAAATAAATCTGAAATTTTGTTGACCAGTGTAATAAATAATTTCTATATTCTATGTTAATTCTCGGTACTTAAACGTAGGTATGTGAAACTTTTCATTTTTAATGCCGGCTTCAATGTATTACTTCTAGAACGCCGCCACATCGGACCGATAGATATACTGTAACTTCAGCAGCTTTTTATACATGTGTTTCACTCTTATTAACCGATGTTGATTGTAAAACCCAGTATATAATGCTCCCAGTGACGTCATCACAACCTGCGGAAGAGCATACCTAGTATACCTGTACCATGACTGTACGTACAATAGGGAACAGAATTGCATAGCGGGCTTTCATCAAGTGTATGGTGTCGAAAATGGCAAAATAAAAGTGTTACTGTGTGTTCATAAAATACAAATAACGCAGTGGAGTATCGAAAGAAAATGTAAATACAAATACTGGTAGTGAGAACGCAAACAACAAATGACACATCTTAAGGGAGATAAAGAAACGAAATAGTCAAAATCAAATAAAAAGCTATTTTGAAAAATAGAAGAACGGAAAGAAAGTATTTTAAAAGAATAATTCCTAAAGCTTTTGACTAAATGTTTTTTTTTCAAATTCATAATAGTAAAAATAAATCTTTTGGGGACATACGAAAAAGGTTGCATAATGTTATATATTGACGCATTTTATACATTTCGGTAATTAATAATTATCAATTTGAGATAAGTACCAGTGTGTATATCTGCATGCCACCGTTCCATTATAGAAACGACTTTTTCATGTCATATTTTGTAATTTAACGCTAATAACAAAAAATACTAATTTTTATTAATTAGGTTTTAACAAGATCAAAGTAATCATTCTTGATGAATAAGAAAGGATAATTTTAGCATGACATAAGTACCCATAATCTTTACACTTATAAGATATTTAAATCAGTAAGAGGAGCCTTAAATATCAAAGTCGCATATGCTAATAGGCACTGTTGCAAACAAGCTAGAGTTTTAATTCTGTCCCAACGGCAATTTAATTACAGCAAAGATGATATCGTTTTAATTAATAGCCCGCTCTCGGTTGCTCCTTTTCCTCGTAATCGTTCACCTCTGTCTTTTACACCAGAAGTGGTTGCGAAATATATGTACATATGCGCTGCTTAAAATCTGATCTTCAGAGAGGCGCGTACAACTTCATTTGCGGATTCCATGGTTCACTTCTGGTGTCACCGCACGATACAGTCAACGTGCAACCGGCTTTGAACCGGGCGATAATAATTACAAAACAACAAGTAGGAGCTCCTCGAACTCGCGGTATTATATTATAAGATAGAGTGAGAATAAGTATACCGGTCTTGATATATTATTAAGTATGATTGACATATAATAAGGGAACTTGATGAATAGTGCTCATACTACAGCTTTAAATAAAAGTATGTACACTCCGCGTCAACTGATTAGCCACACAAAAAAAGGATACAATTTACACAATGTTTACACAATTGTTTTAGGTATAAAGACAAGTATAGTATTTTTATTGTTATGTTGCTTGAAATTATCATTAACTTAAGATATTAAAAATAAAGTTTAACATTAATCGCACGTCTACTAAAAAAGACGTAGCCGCCGCGATATCTGAATAGCCTCACAAGAAAAAAACACAAGGAACACTCGGGTGCTGTGTATGGAAACAGTTTTATTGTACTATAAAATTAAAAACTGATGAAGTAACAGTTTAACTTAACAATATTAATAGTGGGTGTGACTTCCACCCTTGTGAATACCCTCAAATATACGACTTGTTAGCGAATTGAACAAAGTGTTTAACCCTAGAACACAAACTTGATTAAAAAAAACGTTAACACAAACCTTCGTAAGATTTACGACTTAAATCAAAAATGGAATAATTTTTACGTTTTTTCAAATTTTTATTGAGTAACTTTTAATATACCTATGATATGCATACAATACAAATATATGAACAACCGCCTTTTTCTGTAATCTACGCCGTTTTAGATGTGCACACTTTTTAATTATTCTTTCTGCAGTCCTCAAACTGGCCGTAGATTCCACGTCTTGCTTGATTTTTCAGGAATTAGAAGCTTCGCGTAGAATATTTCTCCATTCTCTCTTGGTAGTTGCAGTTTGAATGCCGCCTCTGTATTCTTTCCCGTAGTTTTCTATATTTCATACAAAATTATTCTCAACTTGGGAATTTCTGTTCATTCTACCAGCAATGTTTCTATTAGAGTAACCTTCTTCGTTCAATGCTTTAATTTTCCCTATTTCTTCCGCACTCAATCTTCTACCGCGTCCCGTCCTATTTCAATGACTTCCAAAATTAATGTAAATTAACTATTAATATTGTTTTTAATGCAACTTATTTAAAAACAAAGTTTTTATTAGTGAATCTAATTCGTTGTTGCGGTTTAGTCACTTGTAACAGTAAAACTTGTTTCCTATTCTCTTCGGTTTCATCCATGTCATCATGTTTTCTTCGCTGGTATATCTATAGCTCCAGGGTTTCCTGTCCTTGAGTATCTTGATTATCGATTTTATATTTTTTTCATTCTAACTAACAAAAATTAAATCCAAAATTAGAATGCTTGGCACTTTAAAATCAATTTAAAAGAAAACCGTTAATAATTAAAAAAAAATCCTATTTAATAGGAACTTTTGCTACGGTCTATATATTGGGTATTTTGATTACTTTCTACTATTATTATTTCACCATTTTTAGTATATTTTGCTAATATTGATTAACCTAATTCGCCTCGGTACATTTCCTTGGCCTAAACTTGAGATTCTAATTGAAATTATTTGCCTGGAAGTGCAAACTAATTTACCTACTTTTCGATTTCAATCACAAAGAAATTGTTACTAGTTATCGTTAAATTAGGAGATAACAAATTACTATTAGTTACACATGTAGATATACTACAATTGCTATGACCACTAATCTAAAACTTTCCTACTAAATCTACAATAAACAGATATACATATGTAGAACGACGCTTTCAGATACATAAGTATGTATGTAAGTACATAAAAATTGATCCTATTGCATTATTATACATACACTCCGCGTCAACTGATTAGCCTCACAAAAAAGATATAATTTACGCAATATCTGCACAATTATTTTAGGTATAAAGGCAAGAAGCCACAGTATTTTTATATAACAAAGAAGCCTAAATCAGGCTTGGGAAAATTACAATTTTATGCAATACACGAATAAATGAAAAGACAACTATAAATTGGTGTGTAACTAACCAGCTCAAATAAGTATTTAATTTATGCATTTTATTGCAAAATTCACAAAAGAAACGGGGTGAACCAAAAATATTATTTATTTTGTTTAAAAAATCATGTGTATCTCCTATAAGGAAAATTTAAATGTTGAACTTAAGTTCGAAAATTTATTTTTATTGTACGGGTAGTTAGGCTCTTTGTCACAAATAATTCCATGAAATAAGATAAATATCTTCTGCCCACCTTCTAGCTCCCATATTTAACCAATTGCACCATGCACGAGCTATAAATTTCACTACAAAACCAAAAATGTGAAAGAAGTAATGTTTACAGTCAAGTAATAACTATGAGAAGTAATAAATTCAAGACTAGCATAAGCAGTTCTAATGATATCACCATACTAGCAAAAGCAATGAAAGGGGTACAAGCATTAAAGACGGACTCGAGTTTCTGCCTACCAGGCGTGAACAGTCTGGTAGGCCGAAACCTATTTTGATGCAATCAGAGCCGTCGATGGTGAACATCCGTGATTCCTTTTGTTATCCGCCAAACACACAATAAAATCTTGTTTGGATGCAAGGAAGCCTTGGGAGTGTGTGGTAACGAATCAGTAAGCGATAACCATTGATATGACCGCTTAGAATTTGAGTACAATATCCACTTTTCGTCGCAGATTAACAACCGATCAAGAATTGGTTAATTATCGTTGACAATTCATGTGGGACCCATTTGGTTAACTTCTACCTTTCTCCTAGGTGATGAAGGTGAAAACAAATGGTTTGATGACTCACATTGAATCTTTCTGCAAGTCCTCTACAGCTGTTGAATATCCTCGTTGTTAATGATCCTCGGTCTCTCAGAGTGTGCTTCATCGGTCAATCTGAGATCTCCCGAAGAAAACTGTTTGAACCACTTCTGTGTTGTTCCATCACTTACGGCATCATCTCCGAATGCGGTACATATTTTTCGCGCCGCCGCTGTCGCTTTGGTTGCAAGTTTGTACTCATTAAGTAAATAACCTCGAATTAAAGTTTTATTCGTTGCGATTTTCAATTATGTAAAAATAGGGATTGAATAAAAAAACAAACATGTATCCGATAAAAGAATGATTCATACTAAAGTAGATGACAGATAACAAACAAGTGCTATGGATCAACAACTTAAAAAATATTCATTACACTCTACTTTGTATAAAAACCGCACGAACTTATTTGGTTACCTGATATTACTGTGATGCTCTGCATTAAATGCTGTTCTTAAACCGATTTTCTTTTTGTATTGTATTGTGAAATACTGTCAAATGTTTAAAAAAAATTGATTGATTGATAGTTACCTTGATCACCCCTGATCCATTTCTGGTGGGTTCTTCATGGGAGTGCTGAAACAAAATAAATCTAATTAGCATCTACAACGATGTGCACATAAACGGGAGGTGTTTATTGATAAAACGTCTTTCGTCCGTGTTATTAGCGACGCTCTTCGATGAACAGCAACTAGTTAATGAAGTGCTTTGTAAAGTGATGTTGCTACTTGAGTACTGTCATAATTAATTAAAGTGGTTAGCATTACCATACCCACACTCGCACTAGAGGGTCGCGTTTGATGAGATATCGTAGACTTGCTTTCGTAAGGCTAAGTTGTAAATATTCAAAAAAAAACTGTGATCGTTAAATGTAGACCACCCGAGTAGTGTGGAAGTAGAAAAAAGTGAATTGCCGGTAATAAATTACTGTCCAGGAAATTGCATGTGTGCAACATGTTAACAATAGTTTTATTGGTACCTGGGCGGTGACCCGTATCCCGTTTAAAAGTTTAGGTACTGCTATAGACGAGTATTATTGTTGTAGCTTTAATGGAAGTAATATATTAAAAAGAAATAAGGCTGCAAAAGGGTATAAATAGAAAAGATCTTATTTATAAGTAGAGTAGATATTTTAAGTAATTGGAAGCTTAAAGGGTAACAGTTTTAATAAGAATTGATGTATAAAATTTAGACACCAGTAATCATCCACAAATTTTGTTTTGTTTTTACCTATACCTTTACCTATAAACATTAACATTGACATGAATACAAGTGTAGTACCTACGAGGTGTGTAAATTAAGTAATGAGACCGTCAACGTAGCGTTTGATATGGCAACACGGGACATACCTCCCGACAAGTGAACATTGTAATACACGTTCAGTGCAAGTTCGAACTCGTTCAAGTCATTTGGTTGTCCGTTGTCGCTTTTTCCGTGAACCCGGTTTCCGTAGTGCGTCCTACAAATGAAAGACATTTATTTCGAGCAATGGTGTGCTATCAGGTTTTGCTTCAGACTTGGGCAAAATGCAACAGAAACTTTTGCAAACCTTCAGCAGGCCTACGGAGACAGTGTTTTGTCAAAACCCAGGTTTTTCGGTGGTTTAAGGCATTTTCAGAAGGAAGAGAGTCGATGGGAGATGAGCCACGCAGCGAAGGCCTTCA
>JARFOC010001350.1:555843-570508 GCA_031763485.1 Osmoderma eremita
TTATGTCGCGAGATACTTCAAAGTCATTTTAATAGTCGTAATTACGTTCCCAGATACCTATTGTGCTAGTTGGGTACTTTTTGCACTACTTCTGTTTTGATCATTCCTCTGATATTTCTTCTATTTCTAAAAACGATTTCTTCGTCATCTTAAATATTTTTCCAGTCTTCCCTATTCTTTCGTCTATCGTCTTGTCCATTATTCTCAACTATTGTTCCAAGATATTTATATCTGTGTACTTGTTCCCATGTTCCGTCATGTGGTCTTAGATTATATTCCTTGATGCCTCTACAAAACATCATTATTTCCGTTTTCTCTTCATTTATTTTCGTATTGATTTTTGTTAGTGCTCCATCTACCACTTCTAGATTATATTACAGATTGTTCCGTTTCCGCTACAAGCACCATGTCATCTGCGAATATTAATTCGTTTAGTTTTATTTGTTGCTTTTTTCCAGTTGCAGTTTTAAGGTTATCATGGTCTTCTTAGCCATTGAAAATAATTTTGGGTTCAGCACACATCCTTGTTTTAGCCAAATTTTTAAAACAAATTCTCTAAACTCCTCATTATTCGTTCTGACTATGTTTTTTGTTATTTCTCTACATGGCCTTCATTATTTCTATTACATTTCCATCAACTTTCCTTTCTCCCCTAATTCTTCGCACGTCCTCTCTTCTTATTAGGTCAAATGCCATTTCTAGATCTATGAAGCACACATGGATATCTCCATATTTCCTTAATGATTTTTTTGTGGTTTGTATAAGTTCTGTGTACTTATTCCTCTTGTAAATCCGTAATTTGTTCCTCCAATTGTCATTTCATTTTGGTTTCCCCGGCACGCTGGACGAGGTTATACCTCTGTAATTACTACAGTCTCTTTTATCCCCTTTCTTTTATATATAGCTAAATTCCTGACTTCAATCTTTTCCGCATGTTTTTATTTCGTTGGCTAAACTGATTTATTACTTGTTCGCCCATATACTTAACCATTCCAGCGTTATATTATCTCTTCCTGGGACTTCTAGTTTTTAATTTGGCAATGGCGTCTTCGACTTCTTCTTGGTTTATAGTAGTTATTTCCTGATGATCTTCCTTTAATTCCTGTTGGCCTTCTGTGTTCTATTTGATTCTGTCAGTTCTTCCAAATATATAAGTATGATCTTGTTCCAATTTACAACATACTAATCCGATTATAATACATGAAACCTTAATTTTTTAAGAAATTTGCAAGCAACAAAATAACTTTTGTACTAACAATTTCAGACCAGCAAACAGATGGTTTGCTCGTCGGTATTCCGTTAAGTCCTTTACTATCAAAAAATTTTACAATATTGTAGAATGAAAAAGCATTAAAATCCTTAGCAGTTGTTATATTAATTTACTTTGAATGGAGTTTCGACAAATATTGCCTTTATCGAGTTAAATAAAAACAATGGGCCTGCAATGGGCTCTTCGGAAGTTCATATCAACCAATAGAAAGCTTAGTTTTCGTATCACGCATTGACCACGCGTTTTTTGTACTTCGTCTGTTCGGTGAATAAAATATTGAAGAAAAAGTTGGTGCAATAATGATTTCGCAAGGTCTGGCGAAAATTACCACAAAGCCGAAGGAAATTTCAATATATTATTTCCCGAATATCCAATTTGTCGAAAATATTTGAGGAAAATTGAATATAAATTTACCACCACTAGCAGTGCGCAACCAGCAAAAGGCGCTGAACGAGAAGTAATAAGTATAATCAGTGTAATGTTTCTTAATAATCACAAATTTCATCGCTATAAAATGACACGTGAATTATTGGAAGACAATACCGTACAAGAATAGAATTTTGTGAATTACTATCAGAAAAAATTGCAGTTGTTGCTGAATTATTATTGAAGCATTTGTTTTCGTAATAAGTATAAGTTATCAAACATGTAACGTACCTGAATCATTTATTTCGGATATGTCAGTAAAAACAGAAACTCGGGCAAATGTTTATATTGGCGAAAACATAGTAAAAATATCTTCCAAATGAGATTTTATATGAACTTCTTTTCATTAAAAATTTTAAAGATACCACGCTCTCTATCTTTAAGTTTAAGTCAAGTGAATATTGCAACAATCAAATAAATTTGCCTCTAATTTCAACCCATTTTTGTTTCATTTCTCTGTCTTATTCATTTACAAAATGATGAGAGGAGGGCACAGTTTAATTAATACTCGATAATGCTTCTCTTATTCTGTTTGTCATGTCACCTCGTGTAGTTGGCGGTGTTTGCTATACAAAGTTCTTTCCTACATAGAACTACGTGAGGAAGTCAATTTTAGTGAACTCTGGTGACTCTCCTTGTCCACCTTTCGAGGAAATGGTCGTGTATTAATCTAGTGTGAAGTAACGAAGCTCCATCGTGCAGATACCACATCCTTTGACCAACGTTTAGAGGAACATTTGCAATAACAACCGTAAATGATTTTCTAATAATAATAATAGTCCCCTTTTAATAAGCCTCCAGGCTCTTAGGGGAAGGCAGGGTGTGGTCTGCCATGGTTATTAGCCTTTTCGGTACACTAGGACTGTAACATGGCAAGCGCTACGAGCCGACCGCCTATTATTACCCCAGATTTGACTTCCAGGTACTCATTTTTACAACCTGAGTCGAGCCGTGGCCGTAAAAAACGCCATCGATGTTATTGGCACCGGCCGGGAATCGAACCCGGGCCCTTCAGTTTAGTAGTCTAGCAACCAACCCACTAGACCACTACCGCACAAATGATTTTCTAAAAGTCTAAATAAACTTGACCATTCACTCGTCCTTCCAAAAAATGTGGTCCAATTACTTAATCTCCTAGCTGGTAATGAAGACTTAAGACCGTCTCACTGTCATTTTTCCACGATTAACTCGTTATATTAAAATAATTTCTAAAAATCTCACCTTTATAAAAAGACTTTAAAATATCTTAGAAATTAATGACTTTAGATATGGAGAGTGCTTAACAAAAATGAAAGTAAGTAAACTATTCTTTCGTTTTATGATATAAAATACAGGCTGATCCGTTTAAAATAATTGAGAAATGAATGACTCTGTATTCGGTTTTGACAATTTTGAGAAAATGTCAATTTGCTATAAAAGTGGAAGAATATTAAAAATCTATGTTTGTAAAAGAATGATTTTAGACTGTGTTGTTTGCAGTATACAAGACCTTGATTTTCATATAAAATTGACCATAAGCTCTAAAACACCCGGTATAATTCAATGAAATTGTATATTGGGAGTGTGAGGCACGTTTGGTTCACCCTGCTGATATGGAACAAACCTGTATATGTTAAAATAATTTTAGAATGTTAAGTTTAAGACTGTCTTCAATTTTCGTAAATAACTTTTTTTGATAGCTTATATGATATCGGATATATCGTGCTTTGCCACACTAATGCGTCACCCTGAATGTAAAATTTTGTCTGTGCTGCAGACCTTATACACCGGGCACCTGGAAGTGACATACATCCAGGTACTTAGATACATTCATAGAAATCGAAGAACAAAGCCGTCTATTTAGCGGAAATGTGCCTTCGGGTCATTAGAATGGGTAATTGAATTTCCACTGCAATAAGATCAATAAAGACTAACGCAACACTTAAGCTATATATAACTTATTATTTATTTAAAGTGGAAATTATAGATAATGATATACATATGTAGGTATATTCATACGGTACTATGCATACTTGTATCTTTCGTATACTAATTATCTTACAAATTTCGTAGTGTAAATAAATAGGTTTCAAAATGTGAATCAAAGCTTATATCGACCTACCCCATCTTTATTTAGTGAGACATTAACCTAATTTGCATTCACATTTATCCACTCTGACTTTGCTCCAAACCTTGAGAATATTCAACCTCAGGAGTGTTTGTTAGGTACAGAGGCGGCTAGTGATGACGATTTGGGTGGGCAGTAGCTGAGATACCACCCTTTTCCTTAATCAGTATGCCACACACCTAAATGAAATTAATGAGCATAAAAAGGAAAATATCGTTAAAAATCCTGACATATTATAAGCCCCCAATTCGCCCATTTATTTCACTATCATTTTGAGTTATGTTGTCCTGTAGAAACAAAAACTAAATATCAGACAAAAGAGAAACCATGGGTCACCAATGAGGTCAGGCAATCGAGTATGAATTTAGGACTTATGCATAAAGTTGCTGCAGCGTCTGGAAACCCTATCTACCTAGATCAATACAAACAAAAAAAGAAAGTTCATAAAGAGCTGATCACTGACACAAAAAAGGCCTACTATTCAAATGAATTAACGATTTCAAGAAATAAAAGTCAGGATTTATGAAAATGTGTAAATGAACAGTTTGGGAACAAAAAGACCAGGGTGTCCATAGAACTCAAAAGCAATGTCGATCATGAAGTTGACGATCCTCGGGAAGTGACTGACATCTTTGCCGATTGCTATGCCACCATCACGGATATCAAGGTCAATAAGATTCTTCCCCAATCACTTTTCGTCAGATACATTCACAAGGATGACATTAGCAGGGTCATAGCGAACATGAAATGTAAACATTCTAGTGGACCTGATTCTATCAACATTAAGTCTGTTGCCCCGCATATACTGGAGCCACTGACACACTTGGCAAACTTAATGTTTGAAAGAGGTGTGTTTGTAAACCAGCTGAAGTTGGGTACAAGCATCGAAAACTACGCCCCAATTTCCTGTTTGAGTATCTTCTCTAAGATCCTTGAAAAGCTCATAGCATCGCGGATATATAGTTTTCTGAAGAAATTCGATATACTGCATGACAGCCGACATGGTTTTAGGCCAAACTGCTCCTGTGAAACTGCGACTACTAGTTTCACGCAGGAATCGTATGATATGCTTGAAGATGGCAAGATAGTGAGCGGCCTATTTTTTGACCTTTCGCGAGCATTTGACACCATTCCTAGAGATTTTCTCCAAGAGAAACTTACTGCAGTTGGTATTCGTTGCAATATATGCGACCTAGTTATTTCCTTCCTATTAGACAGAAAGCTGTATGTCTTTGTAAATGGAGTAAAATCTGAGCAACGTGTTCCTTATATTCATTAATGATCTCAAAAATCATATAACTCACGGACACCTAGTTAATTATGCTGATGACAGCTCTATAATTTGTGAGACCCTACGACCAGTGTGTGTGTTAATCATGTTTTTGTTGCCCGGAAAAACAAGCATCTTTTTGATCGAAACGGTGCGTGCCACAATTACAACACTAGGGGATATAACAACCTCAGAACTCCTAAGCACAGAGGCACGGCATTCGAGAGATCGCCGCGATATATAAAACATCTAATCTATAACAAGGTGCCAGACTATATCAAGGAATGTAGAACTACGTCTGGATTCAAGAATCAGTTGAAATCGTTCTTGGTTGACAATACCTTCTATTGTATCAAAATACTCTTTGAAGACATAGCAATAAGTTTGTTTAATTTTGTATTGTATCTGTATTAACTGTAATTGTATTTTACATCTATATGTCAATTGTATTTTTTACTCTGACGGTATCACTGTGTGTTATCCTCAATATACTCAGTTCAATATATTATTATTAACCCTGATTTCTTTTTGTTACGAAAATTGAAAGTGAAAGCAATGACGTGACTACTAAAAAGAATTAACCGTAAAAATGCTATTATCGGTGCATGGTTTATACACATTATATATATATTACATATTATATTACATATTATATAATTAAGCGCAGCAGACCTCCGTTATTGTATTAGTTATCTCAGGTTAAAATAGGGTACTTACGTCATCATGTTAAATAAAAACGAAAACTAGACAGTACATAATATAAGTTAGAAAACAGTTCTACCTGCTTTCTAAATACGCGGTAATTAAGAATTAAATTAGGCAGAAATTCAAATCAAAATCACATCACCCAGGCCCATGGTTACCTGTGGAGGTCCACATAATAAATTTGTTCTACGGGCAAGGTAACGAAAGAGTTGTATAGGAACGCGAAGAAGGTCTAGGGACAAAAGAATTATCAGAGGAGATAATGGCAATCAATCCTGCCATTGTCAATCTCCATATAAACCTAGGACCATGTGGTTAATGAAGATAAGTTTTGGAACTACAGCAACGCACCGTTACCCCTATTGTCTTGAATGGCAGGAACTTTAAAAACTGTCTAGTAGCAAGTAAACATACTGCGGAGATCAGGTTTGCGAGGCATACTCAAGCTTACTATCCACAAAAGTAGTTTAAAGCAATTTCACAAGAGAAAAAATTGGATTAGTGGAATTAGTGTGGTATGAAATCAGTAGTTTCCTATAGCGATAATGAAACTAAAATAACTACAAATGGCTGGGTGGCAGCCATTCCAAAACGGTCAACCAACATTATATAATTTAATGCATGTATTCCATTGAAAACTCTAATGGGGCTATTTGAGGACTATAAACGGGTATTAGTAAATGTCAGCCAAGAATTGATACTTGTTAGGAGCAGAACGGATGACAACTGTTATAAAAACACTGACGCAGCAGGCACGAATAAGGCGACTATTGAAATAGAGAAGATCGAGTGGCATGTTCCCCTCATAAACGTTAATGACGAAGTTCGATTCAAGTTATTAGACGCTGTTCAACACAATAAAACAATAAACATCCCGTTCTGAAAATGGCAACTAAATGAATTGCCATCGCTGCGTAACACTATATTAGATATTTGCCAGATAGAAACTAGCCCAAGCATGGAGAAACCTCGCTATCTGCTTATCGCGTTCCAGCGAGGCAGGAAAGATAATTTTAAAGAGGATGCTTCCCTTTTTGACCAATCCAAAATAACCAACATCAAACTATACCTTAATTCGAAAAATTACCCCTATGATGATATGAACATCGATATGGATGATAAACGCTATGCCGTAGCATACCACATGTACACATCCTTCCAACCTAGTTATTATGTGAGGTCAAGCGAGCCATTAATGAATTATGCTAAATTCGGCGAATGTGCCGTATACGTAACTGATTGTTCGAAACAGAATGAAGCGGTAAAGTCTAGTACTGTAGATGTAAAATTGCAAATGGAGTCCAAAGAAGCATTTAATGTTAACACTGTAGCGTATTGTCTCATTCTACATGATTGTGCTGTGGTATATGAACCACTCAGCGGAACAGTTAGGAAAATAATTTAGACATGAATTTCGCGTCCGCTCCAACAATATATGAATGGTCAGACGATGAGGACCGACGTTCGGAATGGTCTTCCCGTGCTGTTGATAGAATAAGGTTTGAGGCGTATAAGATACATGGAGGAAATTTTGAAACCGGTTTTATTGCCAATACATAGAGCCAATACATAGAGCTAAAGTATATAGACTTCATCGCCAACCATGTAAGAAGAATTAATGTTATTAGATTTTCGAGTGCAAGTTATATAATTTCATTTATTGAAATTTAATTTCAATTCATTGGTCGAACACCAACCAATGATAAGATTTAGATTCCCTTGCATTTGAAACATCATCCCAAGACCAAAACCGTACGTATATAATTTTGCTAACAATTGCTAACAAGATCGATAGCATCAAATACTGAACGTAAGTGGGTGTAAGTCAAAGCAATAAATCATTGAAAAAAATATTGTATGCCCGTTTTACAAAAACTAAGTTCTTTATAATAAAAAAGTTGTTTAATGTTTCTTATCATCTATATTGAACTGACTATTTCAAGTAATTATTTCTTCTGATCAGTGTCAGTATCTAAATGTCAGTATATTGAAAACAGTGATTTAATATATCTTGTTTGTTTACGGTTTTTGCAATGGGAATGCTACAGCGGATACTCAAGAATACCATCAACGGTTTCCACATCGGAGATGTTCGGATAAAAAAGTATTTATCAGAGTTTACAATAAACTATACATGACTGGATTGCTTCCCAGTGCAACAACGTTTACATGAAGTAGAACATACACTATCAATCAACTCACGAAGAATTAATAACATCAATCCATACACTCCAGGAGGAAGGCACATATGCAAGTCACTTGCAGCGTGTACACTACCAAGAACCGGAAGTTTATGGTCGCCTATGGAATTTTGTAGCTGCATAAATAATAGTCCTCGTGTTGTATCGCGCATAGTGTTTACTGAATAAGCAAGATTTTCCGGTGATGGAAACACTAATACTCGCAACTCCCATATATAATGTATGGTCGTTTCAGCACAAGTTTTCGTAAACCTGTGGTGGACGTATGGTGTAGTGTGCTTGATAACTATTTAATAGGGCCTATCACTTTAGAGCATTGCCTCACAAAAGACCAATAATTTTTTACTAAATGAATTCCAAAAGCACCTATTAGAGGATGTCCCCTTAAACATCAGAATGCAAATGTATTATCAGCATGATGAGGAGCACATTTCGCTTCTCCGGTCACGCAAAATTTACATGAAAGCTTTCTAGGGCGTTGGATTGGTCGTAGTGGTCTTTAAGAGTTAGCCTCTAAAAGGTCTCCTGAGCTCCTCACCATACACTATTAGACTGTTCCTTATGAGACTGGTTTAACCAGTAACCGCTGTGGTACAATTTAAATACGTTACAATGCAGTACACTATGGCATATTCATGACCCAACTGTACCGATTGCGGGCGAAGGAAGATGTATACAAAGTAAAAGTCGACATTCGATGTATTAGAAATCCTGCAGGCGATATTAAAGAAAGGCAGGAATCAATCAAGAACAACGGGCGGTCTCCGCAGACGAACAGAGAAATGTTTAGACGTCAATGGCGATATTGTTAAACTTTTATTTAAAAAAAATGCAATAATTAGAACAATGCGCGTTAGGATTTCTTTATGACGTTATAATTTGAAACAAATACAAATCGGATATCATTTGTGAGTTTTTAAATTATTTTTACCTAAACTATGTATACTCCTAGAGTTTGAGGCTTCATCTCACCCTGTACTTATTTATAGTATTGTTTAAGGTCGTATATTAGAATGACACTAATTTTTAAAAAATGCCATTTGGCCTATTCTACGATGTGCACGTATTATAGTGGGTTATTGCTAGGATTGCTCAATTTGCGCCAACAGTCAGTGGCGGACGCATAAAAGTTTACACAAAAAATAAATGATCAGATATAAATTATAATATGCACTCAAACACTTACCGTATTAAGAATCTTCGTTGAAATCACAAAGTGTTATATCTGTTAAATATCTGCAACATTACAGATGTTTCCACAGTTGTTTCAACCGTGAAGTTGACAATTCCTTTTGGGCCAACACTTTAAAGGGATATTACAAACTACACATTGAATTTTAACGCGGTCCCGGCATTTCTGCTATAAATCGTCTACTACTGACGTAGGCAACAATTTTAAAACAAACGTAGAACTACGAAATAGTATTTACGGCAGGGTACATGTATACATAACAGATTTTGCTGAGACTCGCAGTTATACTGAAGGTTGTATCGATTCTACGTCACTGCCCGTAGGCGCTAGTGAGCAAGTCTAGTTATTATAATATCTATTATTAGTATATCTATTTATATGTATGTGCGCAGATAAAATAAAAGAAAGTGCTTTTAAATAATAATAGTGAGTAGCTCAACTATTAATTGATAGAATAAAACTATTTATAAGCTAAATAAATGACTTGATGTTATTTAATTGTCTTAAGTCAGCATTTAAGCAATTATATATGTTAATAGCAATATACAGTGCAAATCCAAATTTTTATAAATATATAATGTTAGCAGTGGCACGATTCCTAGACTTCTAAATAATGTACTACGGGCAGCCTGCGCCAAAGGAACTAGAAGAAGTTGAATTTCCCGCGTCTAGTAAATTTTGTTATTTTAAGTTGAATAATGAGTTTAAAGCATCCTAAAGTTATTTCATAGTTGACTCCTGTTGCTATAAATAAATTTAGTGAATTATTATTTTTTGTTGCATTTTGTTACGTAGATAATTGTTCTTTCATAAAATTTTAGCAAATAAGAGTTCTTAATGAGCGATAAACGTAAAGCGAAACGCTAAACGATTTTCTTAAAATAGTTACTTTATCACCCATCTCGAAATATTTATTGTAACGCCCACGGCTTCTTGGTTGGTTTTCTAAGGGAATTAAATTAGAAATTGGCGGGAAAATCTACTTGAGTTCATTCTTTTTTGCTCGCACCGTATAGTATATTATAGAGGCTGTTTACGGTCTTGTGATTTTATTTTCAAAATGTGATTAAACATCTTAAAATAAGGTCATTAGCGTAAAAATACCCTAATAAAGTTGCATAATAATAGGGATATTAATGTTTAAAAAATGTTGTAGTTTTTATTTTTTCTTATTTTTAAGTGGCGATTAATCACCATAAAAAGGTTTTTAACGCTAAAACGATTGATCAACAACTTGTGCAAAGTAAATGTAAACAATAGGTTGTTAGTAAATTTTTTACTAAATAAGCTGATGTCCGTAACTTTTCCCATCTATCAAGCTGTTTCATTCGTTGTCACTGCATTGCTGATTGGACGTAAATTTTTCCGAATAAATCCTAATAAGGAAAGTAAAAATGGTCCATCGCACCAACAGTGAATACATTGACATGTTGTTAATTTGTGGTGAAGTACGCCAGAATTCTGCTGCTGCAAGTCGATTGTACGTTGGGCGGTTTCCTAATATTCCAACACCTATTCCACAAAAATTCACCGTCCTAGTAATCCGTGCACGAGAAACTGGTGTACTGCGAACACGTCAAGGTCGGGATGGTGGTCCTGGCCGACACCAACGAATTTTGGATGCCGAAGAAGAAGTCTTAAATCTTGTCGAAGGAGATCTTTCTAGTAGTATTCGAAAAATATCTCCCCAAGTAAATGTATCAACTCGAATTGTCTGGCGAACACTGCGCGAGAATCAATTGTATCCTCTTCATGAACAAAAAGTACAGGCTTTACAACTTGAATATCATCCTTTACGTTTACAGTTTTGCCGATGGTTTCTACAAAAACATGTACCTAGAAACTCCAAAACTCTTCCATTGTATTGGCGACTAGTGAAGCAACGTTTACATGTAACGGCATAGATAACTGTCGTAATACTCATATTTGGGCTGTGGAAAATCCACATGCTCTTCGTCGTATTCATTTCCAGCATAGATTTTCGATAAATGGTTGGGCCGGGCTGGTCAACGGACAACTTTTTGGCCCTTTGGTGTTGCCAAATCGAATGAATGAATATGATTATCTCTTGTTTTTGCAAAATCATTTGATGGAACTATTGGCAGAAATTCCTTTGAATGTGCGTCGACAAATGTGATTTCTTCACGATGGCGCACCGCCGCATTTTAATCGTTTAGTTCGCCAACATTTGGATAATGTGTTTAAAATTATGTGGATTGGTCGAGGTGGTCCTAAGCCATGGCCTCCTCGGTCACCCGGTCTTAACCCCCTTGATTTTTACGTACGGGACGTTGTGAAGACCATGGTATACATCAACGACATAAGTGATTTAGATGATCTTCGTAACCGCGTTGAGGCAGCTGCGGCGACAATTCGACGGCAAGACCAAGGCCTAGTAATTTATACCAATCCATGGATACGTCGAGCGAGACTGTGCGTTCAACAACACGGCGATAACTTTCAACAACTAGTGTGAAGTGGATTCCATGAAAAACATTAAAAAATTGTTAAAATTAATATGCTTAATCACCACTTAAAAATGAAAAAAAATAAAAACTACACTTTTTTAACATTAATATCACTCTTATTATGCAACTTCGTTATGTTAATGATCTTATTTTAAGATGTTTAATCACCCCTTGAAAATAAAATCACAAGACCGTAAACATTCTGTATATGAAACACATAATATATTATTGACGTATTGAGTTTGTTATAAAAAAAAGCACGTCCATGCATTGTGTGTACGTGAATACACAGTCCATACGCACAAAAAGTGAACATTTCTGTTCGAATCCGCTTATCTAGCCCGGATACAGCGTAAAACAACAGATTTTTGTTTACAAATTAAAATCCCATGATCTTATTTTGGGATGTTAATAGCAGATAACTAAAATTAATAATAAGTATTCTTACTATTATTTTTGCATGCAACCCTAATAACTTATATACTTACTAGATCTTTGATTTTTAATAAAGTAAAGTTGCAGTCGTTCCTTAAATTTATTTTCGTTTACGTAGTATTCCACGCGAACTCTGTAACAAAATAAAATTACATGTATATGCTGTATTAGTCAAAAGAGAATACATATGTAAGTAGACTGTGAAATGGGTAATAAATATACAAATTGATGTAGAATCCAACCTAACAAAATTCAAATTTGCCGCAATTATTTGAAGTAACTTCAACACAAAGATATCAAAATACCTATTAATGTAATACAAAATTGTACAAAATTTCATACTTTAATGTTGAAGTTACTAAAAATAATAGCGGCAAATTTGAATTTTGTTGTGTGGGATGACAGTAGGATTTTATACATATTATGTACCTAAAACGTCTTCGTTTTTTCGAATGTGGCGCTACTACAATAGCAAATTTTGATAAAGGAAACAGAATGGAAAATATTAGTGTACATAATAAAGTTTTCAATTATAAATTAATATCCCTTTGTTTGAATAAAAATTCTCCAACTTTGGATGTAACCACAAGACACAAGGGACCGTGTACGCACATGTCATCCGATTCGTACATTTGTTAAGAGTTAAGGTCGTACCATTGGCGTCTTGTTAGTGTAATATATAAGCTGTGTATTTGTTACCAAATATTAATAGCGTTGTGACCGGTGTTTTCTTAGAGTATTTTTACTGTACATGTTTTCTTATTATTCTTCTAGTTTAATGATGATGCATGCTTATTGACAAAATATGTAAAGCCCTCGTAACGAAACACCCGACTTTTGACAGCGATAAAGTTAAAATCATACCAACACAACTTCACATTCAGCAAATGCATAGTAACATCAAACCTAGTGACATTTCGTCCGCGTAGGATGTCCGCGTAGCGTTGCCAGTTGCATAGGTAAGGTAAGTTGTCAACGCACTTGACGTTTGTCATTATGACGATCTATTTGGTATTGATCGTTTTCGTATTTTTTAACCATAACCTATGTATATATCTGTCAAGTCATCTGATATGCTTTGTAATGCCTGACAACCATGTGATGAAATGACGAAATGTCAAAAGTCGGTTGTTTAATTGCAAGAGCTATGTATATTTCATACATATGTCACCAAAAACACAGATACGATACGAACATAAATCGAATTTTTATGTCTAATAGGAGGTTAACTATCTGCTCATGTACTCCAATGCAATGTTCATTCTATAATACAAAATATAGCTAACATTTTGTTTTATATTTAGTTTCTATTTGTGCAATATATAGATATGTACATGATTAATTCATAAGTGGTATAAAAACACAACGCAACAAACGGATAAGCAAAGGCATCAATAATTCAAGTAGGTATGTAATCAATTGTATCCTAAATTTTGTCTTGCATTTCACAAAATAATTTAATAATTTTTTTGTTAAAAGTTCTCAAATTGTTTATTTAACATATACATAAATTATGCAATCAATAAATACAATATACAAACGGCCATTTTTTAAAATATCATTGCTGTATTTTATCACCAGATGGCAATACCTATGAAACATTTTTGTAAAACCTTTATATAGAATTGCAACTACGCCTGCGCTTTTATGGCTTATCTTCATTACGTTAAATTAATGAATACATTTGCCGGTCCTTATTTGCTACTAAAGTAAAGTGGTTTCTTTTATCTATTAGTTTCCTACATCACGTTGTTAACTATTCGGGAAAAATGTATAGTGACTCTATTTGCGAAGGTAAGCACGGTTACATGTATTTAATTAAACCCACTATTAGTTACTAGGGCTAACGGTTTTTCTTTTGTTTCACTTTTAGCGTTCCAAGTTACGCCATTGCTTTATATACAAACTTTTCTTGTTTTCACGAATTTTATCAATTGTTTATAAATTTCTTTGTTTTTTTTGTTGTTCATAGTAGATACTTTTTACCATTGCATACAATTAAATTATGCAAGTACGTATGTACGATGTTACAAAAGTTAACCTGGACGAGACGTAGTAAAAGTGAACATTGTTTATAAAACATATTTCGCCGGCATGCACAAACGCCCGAGGTTCAACATCGCTTGCAATCTGTCTGCCAATACTGCCTCGTCGCTTGCCAATCGCCTAGGTCAACTTTCGTGGCATTGTACATAGTATCGTAATGTAACCCAATTAAAATAAAGCTCTAAGGAAGGAGTATGATAGTATTGATGTTGGACTACCACTTATTTATACTCTTAATCAGAGGTATAAGACATTCAGCCCCATCTTATAGCCAACAGTGGCAGCCCACGCTATACAGTTTCTGTTGCTCTAATCAAGTTTTTTTCTAATTTAATTTGATTCAGTTTAACCTTACTTCAACTATTTTTTATTTAATTTAATATGAAAAAATATTTCCTATGCAAAAACAATTTGTATGAAGAATGACATATGTACACTAACTGCACTATCCGGGCAGTCGAGCGAGAAAAAAGATACACGCCATACGGCAAGCCGCTGTGATTAGTAGGGACTGAATTGGCATATCTGCTTTAAATTGCAAAAAG
>JARFOC010001350.1:577205-597600 GCA_031763485.1 Osmoderma eremita
AGACATGGTGCACTGAAAGAACACCTACCGAAAATTGGGGTTAAGATTGAGGACCCAAGCAGCAGACTATGTGAAGGTACAGTAAAGACTGGTCCTAGAAAAACACAAGGAATACTGGAAAAATGCAACCACGCAAAGTAAAGAAAGCTGACAGAACTATTAAATCTTAGTAGGAATCACCATCGCAAAGTAATAGATCTCCTAACGAGACATGGTGCACTGAAAGAACACCTACCGAAAATTGGGGTTAAGATTGAGGACCCAAGCAGCAGACTATGTGAAGGGGCAGTAAAGACGGCATATCACATATTATGTGAATGCAAGGCATTAGACCCTAGAAGAGAGCCAATCCATGAGAAACCAAAAATGAAGTATATAGGCCAACCAGCCAAGGACTTGTACGGGCTGGTACATGGTACAAGGATTTGGGAATGGCTAGTACAAGGAATGAGAAACAAATACAAGAAGCCAAGAGGCTAACCTGTTTCCGGAGATTTATGCTCCCATAGGAGAAAGAAGCCTTTTTTTACAAATTGTAAAAAACGTATTGTAATAGGCGATGAAACGCGAGTGTTCCACTGGGACCCCATAACAAAACAGGATTAATTGAAATGGATGCACAAAGTATCTCCACCACCCACAAAAGTAAAGACGATAGCACATTGATTAATAAAGTATCTTTATCTTCATACATTGCCATATATTTCAGTAGTGGGAACGTTTAAAACTTAATCGGGCAAATTTTCTGGAATTAAATACGATAATCATCGGTATCGTTTATACAATGGTGAACCTCGTACCTTACGCAATTCTAAATTTCGTTTGCCAAACCCCATTTGATTGGTTTTTTGATTAACAGTCCAGAAAAGCGTCCTGTTTACTGCTCAATTTGTGACCGATAATATACTGCTCTCTCGGCGATAATTAAAAAGATACCGCACTAATTTAACTTCACTTTGAACCTCTGAGACCGCCGCAGAAGGTAATGTATAACTAATAGGCGTATCTTTTTGTGCGTATATTTTTACTTCTCTTAAATCTACTAATGTCTGTTTAATTATTCCCTAATATTTTAAATTTAAAGGACACCCCTTTGATCATGTACAAACAATATTATGTAATAACATATAGTTGTATGTTATAGTGGTATGTCAGATGGATGTTTATTACTTAAACTATTTAAAGTATTTACAATTTAAAATCTCTGTCATTGTGTAGACCATAGTATTAGTGATGGTTTAAACAAGTGTTACTAATATACTACAATGATTCTTGGGATTATATAGAATTTATTATATACGTATGTATGTACAGGTACTTCCACAAACATTTTCATTAATCCAATATTATGATGTAAACCGTAGCCTAATGAAATACCTCTAGTTTATTAAATTCCTTGGGTTTTTACAAAATAAAAGCAGGGTCAAGTTGTTTAAGTGTAAAAAATATAATACAATTTATATCTGAGTTATATTGGCGAAAGAAAAGCATTATTTTCGACTAGCATGACTTGAAATTTTATTGGGTGACATTCCCGATAAATTTGTTGGGTAAAAAATATTACCCCCCGTTGAAAAGTAAACATCAAATATTCTGAGAAATGATAGGGAAATAATTTAAAATCAAGATTTCATTAATGTATCTACCTGTCCAACGAAGGCTATAGTAACGCAAATTTTCTACTATTTGAGTTACATATAGCGTTGTATTCAGCTAATTTACACTGCACGAAAAAAATGCTTCTGATATGTTATTTGAAGCGGCCACATTATATGCGCATTACGATAATGGTGTACGTGACAGAGCACTTGCACTTTTAGTTAATTGATATTAGCATCCATATACCCATCTGATTATATTACAATATTATTAAAGTGTTATCGAAATACTAAATAATTTCTAGATATGTATATATATATATTTATAACAACAATCACAAGTAATGTGTCATTACCGTCTCCTCATATCTTTTATTAATTATCATAATTATTAACTGTCTAAATTTGATAATACATCACCGTTTTCTACGACTTTATTTGTGAAAAATAAAAAAAAAAAAATTTAAATGGGGGGCATAGCGTACTCCCCCCCCCCCCCCCGTTATTAATTTTTTCCGCAAATAATTCGCGCCATCTTTGGGACTAAGTAATATACCTCAAATTACATTCTACAAAAAACAATAAATCTGTTATAGTTTCAGAGAGATACATACAAAAATTTAAAAATCATTCAAATCTTTGGGCGGGTCTGTAGCCCAAAATCGGGGCATTAGGCAGAAACAAAAAATGGTGTTGTTCCTAAACCAAGGTACTCTATCAGTCAGTGCTGTTTCATCGAAATTGGGATCTGTTCCCTTGTGAGGATGGCAACTTACTTGCCGAAGTACGCATCTAAGGTTCTTAACTCATTAAAGTAGTAAGGGTGTTTTTATTTTGGTTTTACTATTTCAGCCATTTTTTTTTACTATTATTATATAATGCAAGTTTCTTAAAAATGTCAGCTGTTATGGCTTTTCACTTTTGTGTGATATAGTAAAGTTCAAATGAAACGGAACTAATTGCTTTGTTGAAATAAACAATTTTTTTCGTATTTGGCAAAACGCTGATCTACTATGTCTTTTTCTTAAAGCGTGTCACTTATTTCTTTCTCTTTCCCATTTTATTCATTATGTTATTCTTTGAAAGAATTAAATAAATCTTTGGCTGCCTCTTTGTTTATTCTATATGCATTCTTTTTTCTCTGTGATACTTTATATCCTTTCCTCTATTAGTGGTTTTTCTGTTTTGCATGTAGAACATGACAATAGTTATAATTACGACCCGTGAATAACGAAACTTCTTTGTAATCTAAGGAAGAGTAATGTTTTACACTATTCTAAAAAATCTGCCGCTCGGCAGAACGTGGTTCATGTATTTATATTAAAATAAAAAAATTAAATATGCCAAGCTGTTTCTTCTCAAAGTTTACTTTTTCTGGAATTTTAAAGGTATAAGGTATAAGTGTCTGTTAAATTCTAGTCAAATCGCAACTGTTTGTAATTTAATAAAAGCTGTTTGTTTTATTAAATATGTACTGGGTACACAAGCATTCCCCAAATCTATGCATTTTTTATTAAGAGGTAAACAAACTAGTAAAAAACAAATGTTGAGATCCTACCTCTACAACAAGATCCTTGATTAAAAATCGGCTGGTGGCACAAGTGGCAAGGTCTTGGTTTCTTGAAAGTCTTACATCGGAAGGCATGGCTCGGTCCCGGGGAACTGCTCCCTTCGGGCTGAAAATAAAAAAGACCCTTGTTTACTTCCGACATTCTCTCTTCACACCGTGTCAGGCACGTGTTAGACATTACACCTTGCGTTAGTTTACATAAACGGCGTTCTTATTTTTAGTTTCGTATATTTTACCCACAATGGAACTGTTAAATTGATTGGGATGACATTGAGCAAACGTGTATGGCCTACTCCGAACCCTGAACTAAATATTTATATAAATTCGGAAAATGTGTACATATGCATGTAGGTGCGTTTGGGATGTTCGTCGTTGAGATAATTGCAGTAAGTGCATCAATGAAAGAAGTTTAAGTAGTACTTTCATCTTTATATATTTTTTACGAAGATATAATAAAAGTTGTGAATGTTTAAAGTTGTTGCTTTTTGAATATAGGCCCAAAATACTTTTAATACGCATATCCATATTTTTGATCTTTTGTAATAATAATAATATATACTTCACAGGTAATTGCGCATAATCTAACACAAAAGCAGAAAATAATACACTTGGAGTTGGAACGTTGAAATCTGCAGGACCGTATAAGAAAACCCAAAAGGTCTAGAGGCAGATGTACATAAATCAATAATATGCGGGGAAAGTTAAATGTTGAAAGTCCAAAATCAGACCGAGATGCTAAAATTGCGTCACTATAGGAATGCTCGACCTGTACGCAAAAGTGCAAGGATTAGTACTTTTGGTAAAGGAAAGTATAGCACACTTGTCCATATTTAATTTCCATATGCTATTAATAATGCACCAATCCCTAATGACGTTCAGATTCCTCTGTAACGCTAACCAAATCATCTGTAGATGTAATGCAGCTATAAATTTCTAAATCAAAATCGGCATTAACCAATACTTTACAACTCAACTTTTCCAGCTGTTCATTAATGTAAATATTAAATAATAGCGGTCCTGTGTAGGATCCTGAAGGCACTCCAGTTGATGCTAAATAATAGGATTTCTTATTCAGGTAAGATTGCATAAGCAATGCTAATCTTGGAGCAAAACTGAAGGCTGACAATCTAATAGCGAGCAGCAAGTGGTCGACTGAATAAAAGGTCTTGCTAAAATCATGATACATGACATCAACCAGTTGTCTCCTATCAAGGCATTCACTTATAAATTGTCTAATTTCAACAAGGTTTGTAATGGTTAATCTATTAGTAATCAAGCCATGTTAATAACTTGACAGAAAAGGTTTAATACAAGCAGGCATTTTGGTGTGCAGCAGAATTTCAATTTCTGGTATGCAGCAGAAATCTTGCCACAAACAACCTCTAATTTTCCAGATAGCAAGGATTACCCTTTTTAAACACTGGGATTATCCTGTCAATCTTCCACCATGTAGCGATGGAGCTACTTTCCAACGCAAGGTTAACGATATCTCTGAGAGGTTGTTACAAAATGGAAGGCCAGTCACGAATAAAAAACGCCGGTCATGTACAGTAGTCATGCTAGGCTTAAGTTTTTTCATTGCGGTTTCATCACAAATAAAGAGACTCATCTAGAGGTTGCTATTGTCCAACAGGCACATGCGTAGAAATTATACTGGGTTGTCAATTGGGTTGTGGTAAAGGCCTCTACAACATCTGCAGGATTGTCCACGGTTATGTTGTTAAAGGAAACACGTCCTGGTATACCTAACACTCCACGTACGAAAGTAGCATATTGCCAAAAAGGATTTCGGATCGGCGACCATGTTACACTCGGCCTTGGTTTGGTATGTGTGAAAACCAACACGGATTTCAGCTTTTTGTGTTCATCTTAGAATATTAATTGCACAAGCAAAAACACCATTAGTTAAGCTGAAAAGGTTCTTGTAGTACGCATAATTAGATTACTATTCATTTTCCAACCATGCCGTCGGATACTTTCAGAGGATAAGTAGATTTATAATTATCGCATTTCTTCTACCATTTTTACACAACTTATTTATTAATAAAAGGATTATTACAAAAACAATACCAAGTCTAGTAGGTATGTGCATTTTTCGCCAGACTGGAATCTTAGAATATATTAGACAAATTGAAATAATAACAAATGGACCGTCGTCTTACCAGTTTGGTGAACATTGCATGAATATCAATGCACTCTGATAATTGTAGAATTTAGCTTGATGCTGTGATACATTTTAGAAAATATTCTGGCTTCTAGGATAATTTTTAGAATAGAGGTGAATGTGAGGCTTGTGTCATGGAAAGCCATTTAATTTAAAATTATGGATTTACTTGATAAGTCAAGTATATATTTATCCTTACAACGGTTTATAGTGTGAGCAATGCCAATATGTAACTATGCACTTGCGGAGGTATAACTAAGGACTAAGGTAAATAGTGGTTGTGTGTGTTATCAAGTAAATCCATAATTTTAAATTAAATGGCTTTCCATGACACAAGCCTCACATTCACCTCTATTCTAAAAATTATCCTAGAAGCTAGAATATTTTCTAAAATGTATCACAGCATCAAGCTAAATTCTATTCTTCTCTATTGGCTAAAGTTACTCTTTCCTGTCATGATTAGAAATATACTACAGATAAACTACATGTAGGTACACCTGATGTGTAATTGTGTAAGTAATGCAAATGTCCTTAAAACTTCTGTGTTCACATTTGTTTAGTTACAGTACCTACTGTAAATTTCGTTTTATATAAAACTTCCATCAAATTTCTAATGAGTTTTAATAGTAATAAAATTTGGATTCCTTTTTATTTATGTCAAATTGACAAAAGCCGAAAAACTTCAATTAACTGACACTTTCTAATTTAATTATAATGACTTAATCAAGAAATTGTAACCTATTTAAATAATATCGAAAAACCTAAAGATATGTTTGAAAATATAATTTAGCAATGTTACCATAACAATAATATACATATTCAGCGGTTACCCACCCCAAAGGGGTATCGCCGCTTCTAAAGCTTTCTATATCTGGAAAAGAGAATGCGGGATAGATCAATCCCCATTCACTTCTGTTTATATCTTCTGTCTGTTTCTGTCTTTGGTCTTCTCCTACCATCTGTGTACGCCAGTCTTCACCTCCTTCAGCCACGGCGTTTTCTTCCTCCAGGTTACCATTCCAAGATATTGTAAATTGTAGTTTTGTTGCTAGCCCTCCACACATGACCCAACCAACTTGCCTTCTGTTCTTTTATTTTTCTGACCACGTCTATTCCATCCAATTTGTTTGCTACCTCGTAATTTGTTCTGCGCCCATATTCATTATTTTCAGTTTTTATCGGTCCTAGTATTGTTCTTAATATTTTCCGTTCTTATATTTTCAGATCTTCCTCATGCTTCTTTGTCATTGTCATTGTTTCTGTCGCGTACAGGATTGTTTGTTATATTATTGTTTTATAAATTCTCATTTTTCTTTTTCTCCCCAATATTTTATTTTTCAATAGTCTTCTATTTGCCTCGTAAGTTTTGTTCATATTCATTATTCTAGGCTTTATTTCTGCATCCCTACTGCCATAGTTTGTTATGGTTACTCGCAAGTATTTTTTGATATAGATGTCAAGCTCAGTAGCGGACAAAGCGTTGATTAACGATAGTTTCCGGCGCGATAGTTTTCATATACTTTATCTTGTTCTTAACTTTGTAAGTCTAAATGTGTTTTAATTAAAGAAAAACACGTATCATGCAGTGCTGTTTTAATACTCATTATAAATTAACCAATAATACATATCCATGCCTAGAAATAGATTAAATATCGATACCTCTTGATAACAACTCCGTGCGTAACTCTTGTTTAGTCATACTCTAAAAATTACTTGTATTTAATATGAACAAAGAAATTAAATTTAGAAAACAATATACTTTACTTACTATACTATACTACAAAAATATGCTGTTCAATGGATAAAGTATATTTGTGTTGACGTCAGCGCCCTCTACCTAGGGAGGGGTCACATACATTCTTGATCCGGTAACTCCCACTTAAAATTCTCCCCCTGGAAGGTACTGAAGGAACTGTTCTGAAATGCCTATCCAGGCTAATGCTATGCGGGCAACACCGCAGCTTACCGACAATGCAATTGAATTGGGATATTTCACTAACCCTACTATTTATTGTTATTCCTGAATCATAGCTTTGAGGATTGTACTAACAATATGTAAATGATTAGAAATTTCGTAGAATTAAACAATAGCCTCATATTCCATGCTAATAAAATCGGAAGATAAACACAATGTGTTTATTAATAATTTGTCCATTTGATGTGGCCATTATATGTGTAGAGGAATAGTTGCATTAAATAAGTATGTTGTGTCATCCCACCGAAGTGAAATTAAGATGTCTTTTTTCTTTGCTCATGGATGTGAAGTTCTAGATTTTTTTATTTTAGCATAAATTAAATTTACGGTTGTATTTTATAAAGAGAAGTGTCAGGTTTGCTGCGGCATTTTGCTTTAACTCACAGGCGGATACCAATTCATCACGAATACAATTGCGTTGTATTCTGTTGGCGGCTATTTTTTAGAACTTTTCGTTTAATACCAACGACCTCAGTCGGAACTGGCAATAAACGACCTGGGTTACTCACAATCAGAGATGGTGGCGAGGTGGCAGTTATCCGGCTCTCAACGAGCCGTCATTGTTATGTGGAATTGGAGCATGTACAGAGCATCAAACTTTTGTTCCAGGATATTTCATCACAAAGGGGAATTTGTGGGGCTTTAGAGGGGTACTTGTTCATATATCGAACGCATAGAGTTGCACGTTCGTTTATAATTCTCAACCACCAACTTAAACCGAAATTAATTTTTATATTGGTGAAACTTAATTGAACTTAATTTTTTAAACGAAAAATATATATTTAAACATGTTACAAAATACTCTTGCTGAGTGACAAGGGAAAGGCTGTATTATAGTAAAAAATCCTTTTTTCATTTCGTGGTTGTAGAGGTTTTCTTTTGTTGGGAAAATACCTAAACCGAGTTTACATGCCACAGGATATCAAACTGCACATTGTCCCAAAATAGAATTTCCTTAGCAATGATTGAATTTCGTCCGTGTACGTTATCGTATGAAAAGAAGAACTTCCCGGATAAGAATAAATTGGTTTCGTTGTCAATAGTAACTTCGCTTTCTTTAAATTTTGCTAGATGTATGTCGCCCTGCATAACCTTAACTTATACATAATAGCATTTTCACTTCGGAAGTATTTATTTAGTCGATCTTGAACTGCATTCACAGAAAACAGTAGTGGGCGCTGGGATCTGTGGACGTATCACACAGGAGAAATAAGGATATATTCGGAAATAGCCGCAAATTCCAATCTATTTCAATAGGAGCAGCTGATTAAAATAATTATAGTTTATGGAAAATTATAAACTGTAATGTATAACCTTATTGGTTATTTTTTATGCGGGGATTTAAAAATTACGTGTACTTTTCTATAGCTATATAATGTGCGCAATCTTTAACAAATTTATGTGTGATCCAGTAAGATATCACCATAAGGAGAAATACAAAGAAACTATGTTATCCACTACTATGTTATACTCCTTTTTTACAAATTTTTGTACGTTCAAGAAGCACAGCTTTTAAAAATGTATTATCGGCAACAATTTCTCTTGAAAGAAGCCACTCAATTAGTGAGTCTTTTTTCCATGATCCAATAAGTAATTCTTGAGCCTTAACCGAGTGGTAGTGTAGTTCCCCCAATAAATGCTTGCCTTGCATCAACTACCTACTTCCTATTGCTTTAATAATTGCTTTAAAATTTTCCATAATATTGCTCGCTTGAGGTCAAGTAAAGTGTCATCTTCGTTAACAACCTACAAAATATTTATAAGTTGGTTTCAATGTAAAATGAATATTATATTTACACTTAATATTTTTGTGCAGGTATGCAATTCATTTTGCAGAAAGGAAGAATCTACATGTCTTCTAATTCTAGATTTTTCAGATTCGTCCAAATGTTGGCATATTGTCTCACGAACACATTTTTTACAGGGTGAATTTATAATTCAATTTCTTTCACAATATTCCACATAATGTTTTCGCCCAGTAAAAAGCAGCTTTGCAGCCAATTTTATTGATGCCGACCGCGAGTTGTTATGCTTCAACTGCAAATACAGATTGTAGACCATTAACCTTTGGCCACTGCGAATATGTTTTCCTTGAGGATTATTTGATGGTCCCGGTAATGGGTTATTATTCTGCTCCAATACTTCTTTTTCAGCCATATTAAAACACTGAACACCTTGTAATAATTCTCAATACATTGCATTTTCAATAGGTAGAACATACTTCAAATGATCAAATACTACAATAATCGAGTTCTGACAAGAAGTATTTTGGAGAAAATATTTAAAATATAATACCTAAGCAAACAACAATTTGAAAGGAAATAGAAGATGATAGCAGCGGAATTAGAGTGGAATGCAACGCCTGAATTTGACAAATGACATTACAGTAAACATAGAAAACGCAGTTAGCAGTAATATTTCATGTTATCCAACACAAACTCATTCCGCGAAAATTATATCCTTTTCGTGTACATAAATCTAATCTAATGGACTGTATATTATTAATTATGGGATAGGCTTCTTGATATTATCTAGTAATTTAAATTACCATACCATGTATGATATTTTTTTAGCCTTATGTTGATCTTAAAAATGCCATTATCGGCGCATGGTTTATTGCTGGAATCGCCATACTAGCAAAAGCAATGAAAGGGGTACAAGCATTAAAGATTCCAGCAATAAACCATGCGTCGATAATGGCATTTTTACGGTTAATTGTTTTTGGCATTTTTGATGTTTCTTATGTTGATCTCTTTGGAAATTTACGACTAACGGTGTAAATAAAAACTGTGCAAATAGAAAGTGAAATAAGTTCTCAGATCGCACATTTAAATTTAATATCCAACTGTGTGTAATTTAAAACCATTTAAAATCTCGGCCATTGTTTGCCTTTTACGTTTTATTATTTCCATACGTGCCAGCTCCAAGAAATCTTCGCACTCTATCATTTACAGCAGACTTAACAGAACATTGACGTTCCATTCAATTAGTCCTATGCTCTTCTTGCCACATCGCATATGTCGACTTAATGTATTCATACAAAAGCTCGAGCCGACGCGATGGTTCACAGTTCACACGGACCTGTCTGCGCTAGTAATGCGATTCTTTCATCTCACGTTGCCAACACTTAACATCATCGCAGTGATTTTTCACTGACAAGGGTGTTTGAACTCGAAGCTTTGTTTGATCTAGTTAAAACACCGCATGATTCCCAGTGACGTAGAAGTTGAGAAATATTTACATTCAAAAATACTTTAAATTCGGGTACATAGTGTTGAATTTTATTTGACATTCTGCAGTCATCACTAGGGATCGGACGTAGTTATACGAATACCTAGGTATAGATAGCAGATTGTGGTTTTTATCATTCTCTTCGGTTGTTTATGTGCTTCAATATTATACTATTAATGATATATCGTTCAATTTGAAATTTTAAAGAAAAAACTAATGTTTGCATAAATTAGAAATATCGCCCTTTGTTATTCCTATAGGCAACTACACAATTCCCTACTACATACGGTTCAAGTCTTTTTAAATTCCCAGAAACATTAAAATCAGTTAAGGTAAGTCCACCCCACCCCTCGTAGGGGTGTTACGTCAAAAAGTGGTAAATGAAAATTGTGTAAAATCGTCTGAGTATTATGCGGATAATAACTTACATTTATCTTGAACTTACGGGGAAAACGTAATAAAAATATTTTTGTTGAAATTCTTTTTGTCACCTTTTTATTATTAAGATTATTGTCGCAAGGTTGTAAAATCGACGGTTGCTCTGCTGGGTAGCAACAACGGCGCGGAGACTCCTTCTTTAATTTATTATAAAAATGGAATATCCATCAAAAGAAACTGCGGAATCCAAGCATTAAGGCTATCAACATCGGAAAAGATTGCCAAGTTGAAGAATCACATAATTGCTGCACCCAAGACACACAACGTTTTTTGCAGCGGCAAATACTCCTTTAATTTATTTTACAATTAACCAGCAGGTGAACTGATGCGTCTTTATGTTGGTATGGAGAAATTTTACTGTTTTATTTTCGTGGTGACGAAAAAAATAAGTTCTGGTTTGCTATTTTTGGAAATAGCTTTTTAAAGCCTAAATGTATCGTAAGCCTAAATGTATGTAAATATCCCTCTTCGGACCTGATAATAGAAAGTTCGAAAAGTTAAGCCAAACAATAGTTAAAATATGAAAAAAATAATTGAGATGGTTAACAGTAAGGTCTTACAACATAGATTACATGTTAAGAGATAAAATAAAATTATTTGTAAACTATGTTTGCAACTGAAACAAACAAATACAATCATACAACATTTTTAAATCGTTATTTATGTAAAACTAAATTGTGGAGTCCAGCACACATATCGTTTTGTTAAAAATCTGGAACAAACGAAGAAAAACAAATAAAGGAAGGAAAAAAAACTTGAGAACGAAAAAGTAATAAAATTCAGACCGCGACTTACAAGAAAACAACATCCGCCTGAAAATCTACACAGCAGTATAAAATGAAAAAAACAAGAATTTAGGAAGATATTTAAAGTGAATGAGTTGATTGAGTTCATGCAATTTTTGTAACTCTGAAATAAGAAAGAATTATAAATAACTTAAAAAGCAAGAGACAACATAGTTTGAATTCAAAATTACAAGTATTTTAATAGGGGGTTCCAAAAATGTTTACTGGAGCCCAGAATTGTCTTTCGACATTTAAGTTATTTGAAAATACAGTTTAAATTTTGAATTGTTAAAAATATTCTTTTGTTATACAAAATGTTTAGGACATTAAAATCTAGATTATGACCATCTTGGTGGATATGGCTGGCTAGCCCACACTTTTTGGGTTTTACGGGGCTCTTATGTATAGCGACGTTACTATGACTGATTTTAGCAATTCTGTTTTTCATGGCCATGACCTAGTTTATTTTGTAGTGGGCTGGAGAACTGGAATTAAGATTTAACAGTCTGTTAGAATTTTATGGTTTTCTATACCACGCCCACTTTATGCACGTACCTGTTTATGTATGCTTGTGTCAAGAAAAAAATGTTGTGATATTCAATCCCCTGTGTGAATTTTAGTTTGGGATTATAGTTGTTAAATAATTGAAAGGTGTTTCTAATTTGATCTCTGGGCAAGGCACGTGCAATGTCATCCAGATATTGATGAAGAAAGTCAAACTCAAGCGTTACTTGATTGTCGATTATTTTTAGGATGTTCATGTCAATATCAACCATAATGGGGAAAGTTCTCTTTGTGCTCCTTGGATTTGTTGATGAAATTTATCGTTGTACAGAAAATGAACTGGCTGGAAAATCCACTTGGGTATCGTAATAAACCTGGTCAAGAATTTTGGTGTTCGTTTTCCTTTTCCATTAATGATGTTGAATATCAAAGCAGTGGGTATATTGGCGAAGAAATTGTCCACATCCAACGACATAAGCATCTGACCCTGTGGTATTTGCAATTCATTCACTTTGTTGGCGAACTGGAAGGAATCATATACTCGAAAATTGTTGCAGCTTTGAAATGATATTTCCAGTATGTCGGTTAGAAACTTAGCTAGATGTTTGGTATGGCTGTCAATGTTACTGACGGTGGGTCTGAGAGGAAGGCGATCTATGTGTATTTTAGGGATACCGTCTAGACGAGGTGTTGCAGAAATACTTTGTCAACTGTCAACGTGTTTTCATTAATGTATAAAAATGGCTAAGGAACTTAAAGTCTACAATTTAAGTTCCTTAGCCATTTTACTAGTTTTACGTTCAAACGAAAAAGCTGGATCAGATGGTAGTTCTTTGTGTGCAGTTTGATTCGAAAGTAATTCTTACATTTTTTATTGTATTCATGTTTAGCCATACAAACAGTGACATTACTTTTGTCACAGATTGTGATATCTTAATTATTCTTTAAGAGTTCTACGAGTAGTTCTTTGTCTTTAACTACATCTGTGATGTGAATGTTGTTCGATTTAAAAAGTGAGTGACGTGATATGCAATCGCTGGATGGTCTGTATTCCTTCGTTTTAGGTCACAGTCTTTATGAATGTTCGCAGTCCGCAAATAGCTTATGTAACAGAAGGTTCACAGGGAAAAACGGAACAGAAAATTATGAACAGAAAATTATTAACTGTAATAGGTGGACAGATCTGTTTTATAAAAAGACGGAACAATCTTTAAAATCATTCTTGGACTTACTCTCTTAGGTGTTATTTTTCCTATAGGAGCAGTCTGACATAGGTCTCCGGAAATGCTTCAGCCTCTTGGTTTTTTGTATTTGTCTCCCATTTCTTGTATCCATGTACCATCCCCAAATCCTTGTACTCCGTACCAGTCTGTACAGTTCCTTGGCCGATTGATGTATCTCTGGATTCATTTTCGGTCTTCTAGGGTCCAAGGCATTGTATTCACATAATATGTGATATGCAGTCTCTAGTTACCTTTCACACAGTCTGCAGCTTGGGTCCTCAGTGTCAACCCCAATTGTCTGTAGGTGTCCTTTCAGTGCACAGTGCCCTGTTAGGAGACCTATTACTAGCTACCTATTACTAATATTTAGTAGTTCGTTAGCCTTTTTTACCGATGACTCCTTTTTACAATGACTTTGCCTGGTTGTATTTTCCCAGTATTCCTTGTGTTCTGCTTGGTTCCATTTTCGTACTGTGTTTTTAGTCACTTTCAGGGCAGGTTCTTGGCCCACGTATGAAGCCGATGATCCTGATCGGCTGACTGGCGTTTTCATTTTCTACGATTCCGGAATGTCCAAGGACCCACAACAAAGTAACTTTATTGCATTACACGAGCACGTTCAGTTCCCGTATGCATTCACAAGCCAGTCTCGATGTCACTTTGGGATTCCATAGTGTAGCCTGACTGGCCGTTGCAACACAAATCCGCCTGTTGCCATAAACCGTTATTGTTTTCTATTGCGCAGTGTAATATAGCGTACACCTCTTCTAGTGACGCAGTGGTGTATTTTCCTAGTGAGATTGTGCTTTTCGTGTCTCCCACCTCACTGTATATTCCAGCTTCAGACCCGTCTGCAAACCAGACTAGCTTCCCGAGCTTGTTAGTGTTTGGTGCTTCTTCCGATCAGTGATTTTCACCTCGACATTCCCATTAACATGTGATCTGTTTTCATTCCCTGTAGGTTTTCTCCCACATGATTGCCGATTTTTCTATGCGCCAATTCTGCATATATGTATGCTGAATTTTTGCAACCAAGAATAGCCCATTCTAGCGTCCCCCATTATCGCCGCATTTGGTGTGTATTACTTTCTAAATGGCCTGTTGGAGTATATAAACGATGTTGCAAATAATCTAAATACCAAAGAACAGTCCCGGACTGAACATTTACAATTCGATTATTCCTTATTCCCAACACCTTACTATTTTAAAATTAAATTAGCAAATACGAAACGGTATTCATAACATGCTGTACCTCTATAGCGTAAATTTTCTCGTTGTTTCTAAAAAAACAAAATCTAATATTTTTTAACAGGATGTCCATATACGTAAAACTTTTGAATGATGATTTCACTTCAAAGTTTATATTTTAAAACATATGTTACCTGGTTGAATTGCTTGGTAAAATCTGTAAATAACAATCAATATATGTCCTTATTCACCAACATATAACTACAGCAACACCTTTCGCCTTTGTGAACACAAAGTTGTAAATATAAACGCTTGTTTAGTTCTCTTACGGCAGTCGTCTAATACTCAAAGAAAAAGATATATCAGGCAGAGTACCAATTCTTTAACATCAAGAAGTGCGTGGTCAAATGTAGCCGCTGTCAGGTAATTTTTCTTATAACAAAACAACCATTCAGTGCGGTGATCAGGGTTATGTGACAATAAAAATCACATTAGAGATGAATGGTGTATCTAATGAATGATAAGTTTATTGGCTTCACAGCTTGATGCCGAAACAAGTAAATTACAAATGTTCATTTACAACCTCCCGCTGGACTTGTCAAACGTCGGAGAAGTCTCCCTTCTCGGCTCGAGGCAAAAAAGGATGTCTGAGATTAGGAAAGGTATTTAGGAGCATGTTTGAGCATGAATATGCACAATAAAAGAGTGTCCTTATACCTCATATCAATAGATCATTGAAATATAATACGTATGCAGTCATTTTTAATCGGCAGTAATTTCAATAACGTAGCAGTAAAATTATGGCTTTATTGTACAAATCATATTGATTAAATACCAGGTAAAAATCACACCGATATTACCGGTTCTCATAACATTCGTAGTATATACGATTACGTAGATACGTAATGTACGTTACATGCATAAGCGGTAATAGAAAATTAACAGGCTTGCAGAAATAAGTGTTTTTAAAACTTCGTCGTTGAGCATGGGATACGTTAAAACAAGATAATCCTTAGGATGATTAAGTACGTATACTGCTTTTTTACATGCAATTTACGACGTCATTTACTTTAAGGTAATTAACAATAAGCGCAGTGGGAAGGATCATTTACCGTGTTCTTGTCGTTCTTTTTTTTTTGGATATAGAAATAATTAATTGTAAGCACCTTTTATATGCTTTTTAAAATTGGTTTTTTAAAAATTAACTACGTAATCAAAATTTGTTTAGTACTTTTCCCAGTAAGTGCGGTTGTATTTGATGGAAGTTCAAATACCAAAGCACGTACTCTATTATTATTAAAAAATCTTATTTGGTTAGCAATATGAAACAAAGGTAGTATCACTGCGCCGCAGTTAAACGTACCGTCATAAGCTTAAAATAACTTTTTTTTATTCATAATAGCAGAGACTACATAGGTAATCGAAACTGTCGAAAAATTAAGGGGCATTGCCTCTACGATAACTGTTTTAAATTCTTTCTGCAATTATAGAATCAATAATAAATGACCACTTGGTGTCTGAAATTGTGTATTCTAGTATGTTTCAGGTAACCAGAAAATAAATAAACATATACAGGGTCTCCTAAGTTGACTGGGCTATTAAAATATTTTGGGGCTGGAAATGTACAAGAATTTTGAAAATAAGTACACTGCCCTAGGCTATAGTGAACTTTCACTTTTGCATCACTTTGACCGGAAGTATAAACTTTCTTATTTTAAATGGAATGTTATAAGTTTTATTGCAAATTCTGATTATAAACCTTATTCTAAATACAAAATGTTAAGGTTTCTCTATACCTAAATGTAACCGATTTTGAGGTATCTTTAAACTTTTGTAAAAAATCGTTTCGGTGCCCTTTCATCAAAGAAAATGTTTTTACCACATTCTTAAATTTCAAGATTCAAGTCGCTTATCATTTGAAGGTATAGACCTTGCGCCTTCAAATCATAGCCTAAATATTCCTGAAAATTTTACAGTCTGGTCGCGATATTGTGTCGAATTTCATTATGGTTAATTGGCCAAAACTCAATTTTCTTAAATTGAACACTATATATTTTTACATCATGATTCACTGAATCAAATTCTGCAGCGATCAGTATTAGGTTTCCCTATAACTATTTCTTTTCGTTTCCTGTTACTAATAATTGTGTATTTTAACGGCATATTTAGATAACCCAATTGTTCGCAATATGTTTCAACAAAACAAAGCATTTATTTAGTTATCCCAAAAAATGTACAAAAATCTGGATGGAGTCCAAGCCTGCAATACCAAAGTATTGGCAACTCTGTATTCTAATTACCAATGCTCAAAAGACTATAAACGTTGTTCAAGTTATCTACCACGCATTCGAAGACAAGTTCTAACCCGTGATAGAGTTGTGTAGTTGTCCGTTTTATTTTAAGAGGATACAAATGTCGAAATACGTTCTTAACAGGATTTTCCATATTCTGCCTACTATTTATTGCTTCAGAATAAATATCGGATTTAATCTTGCCCTAAAGGTAAACATCATGAGAATAGATAAAATTATTCATTTGTATTTTATCACTTAAACACCAAGACTAATATTCATAAGCAATTATAAAAGTTAGTCAGTTAGTGAATGTAAGTTCTTTTTCAAGGCATGCTTATTTTTTGAACTTAAAGTGACTTAAGTTTACTTTTCTCCTTATTTTCTAAATTTTTCCTCATTTTGTACATTTTTTTTTGTGTTAAGTCAATAAGTTCGCAATAAGTGTTGTTGAAACTTATTGGAAAAAATTGGGTTAATTCTAGCAAAATATGCCATTAATAATGGAAAAAAGAAATAGGTATAGGGAAACCTAATACTAGTCCCTATAGAATTCGATTCTGTATATCATGATGTAAAAATATACAGACGCCACTATCAATATACCTTGATAGTGGCGTTCTAAGAGCAAGATTGTTCTCGGAGTGCTACGCCTGTCATTATTTTTTCCATCTTGGTTTTCTGCTGAGTATGGCAACTTTGTTGCCGAAATATGTATTTACTCAACAAGATGGTAAAGCGTATTTTTAAATCAGGATTTGCTATAAAAATTGTAATATTCCATTTAAAATAGGAAAGTTAAGGGCAACTTCCGGTCAACCGGAAGTGATGCAAAAGTGATAATAATTTACTCTGAAAGATCACTTTGGTCAAGGGCAGTGCACTTATTTTCAGAATTTTTGTGTATTTCCTTCCCTAAAATATTTTAATACGCAACTCAATTTGGGAGATCCTGTATATGTTCCAATATATGAATGAAACAATAAGAAAATGATTGAAAGAAACCGCTGCAACATTGGAGAATAACCAATAATATTGTAAGTATAAACTTCCAGTTTATTATATGTATGATATCTTTTGGAAGATATCTAGAATTACAGTAAATAAGAATGATTTTACACTTGGCTTCCGTTAGTTAAGATGGTGCTATGCAGCTGACCAACTTTCCCATTGTAATGCACACACCTGTAACAGCATGAATATCGAGAAGAAATCACCATTCAATGTTTTCGGTTAGATATATGTAGGTACACGGATGTTTGTTAGGTAATGGTGTGTACGCATTGTACGCGCCTTTTGCTATTGTCTCATTATCAAAGTCTAAAGGGGTCAGGTTTTATTTAAGTTGGTTTGGAATTTCTATTTGATTTTCTTTTGGTGTGGTTCCTTTCAGTAATACGTTTTAGGTGCACAGCTACTGGGAGCTAACGTAGAAATGTAGCTACGATCTATAAAATATATTTTACCATAGAAATGTAATGATAAACATCCTTGGAGTGATACTTGACGCCACTTTTTTTTAATTAAATTAATGGCATCGTTTACCACGCTATATGATTAGTTAAACAAAATAATTGAAGGAATTAATTTCTTCAATTATTTTGTGAGACATGAAAATACCATACACATATGCTATATGTAGAATATTAATACATATGCGCCCCATTAAAAGTATTTTTCAGAAACATATAAATTATAAATAGTGATCCAAATTTTCAGAGCAAATACTCAATATTCATATTTTAAAATAAACATAAAAAATATGTCGTGTTGCAGTTTAAATGAATCCTATGCAAACTAAAAACGGTTAACACTCCTACACAGAAAGAATTATTGTTCAAAATTTCGACATAACGTTGTGCTGTTGAATAACGACTTAGTTGCCGAAATATGTACCTATCTGGAGTCCTTCACTCATCAAGGTGGTAATGGTATTTTTGGTTTTATTGTTTAATACTTCAAGGGACAGTACCCTATTATTTTATAATAATATGTATATTTATCTAACAGTCCAGGGCTAATCAGGGATCAATGAGTAAATATTGTTACAATGAAAAACAACCAACAGGTAAATCTGGATTATCAACATAAGATCCATAAATAAATACAACGATGTAATTAGTACATTCAAGATAAATATATATAAATTATCTAAATTCATAACACCACAGTTAAGAATATCACATTCGTTACAAATTTCTCTATAATTGCCAGACAATTTATTCCAAGAGTTCCTATAAACTAGAATCTGGGATGGGTCCTTTGTCAGAATATATAATTTTGTCCAGAATTTTCTGGACATTTTAAGCATTCCGACATACACAAATTCATACAATACTACTTGCTTAACGTAGGAATGTTGGTTCTTAGTGTAACACGCAAAGTAAAAAAATACTACCGGAGTCTGATTTCGAAGTATTCACTAAGACAATATTTACAAAGTGTTCCAGGATAATGCGCTAGTGTTTGAAGTTAGTGCATAAATTATAATTAAATCTGACACAATTTTCTAATACATGAGATTTCACAGACGGTGTAGATACAGCAATCTTCATTTAAATTTTACCATATAGATTGGAATTCAATCTACCCAAGCAATTCACAGGCTAAAACTTGTAGTTGTCAGGACAGCCATAAGTTCGATAAATAATTTTGTACTTCATAAAACTTCACCGCCATATAAAGTTGCCGGTATAAATTTTTAGGAGGGTGTGAGATGTAGTTGCTTGCAGTAAAACTTTATGCAGTTTACCAAGAAGATAAAAAAGGGATAATTTAATATTTCCTCGTATTAGAATTCAATTTAACTCTCCTTCAATGAAGAAAAAGTGGAAGTGTCATAAAATTGATTTCTTTTCATTTCTTTTGTAGTGGAACCGAATTTCTTCAGAGAGGGACAGGGAAATTCCTTAGGTTTGTTTTTGTAGGTTTTTTTGACCACTTGAATGAAAGTCTTAAACTAACTTAACCATTATTTAATGGTTATTATACAATGAATCTACAAAATAATGAAACCCACGTGACCTTTTTTAGGTATGCAACTCAGTTAGCGGCATAGTAATACTCAAAAATTAAATTTCTCTACAGCTTTTCATGTGTATATATTGACAGATAAAATTTGATAGGTTAGGTTTTGGGTTATAAATAATTATACCGGGTGTTCAAAAATTTCGGGGCACTATTGCTAACTTTCTTATTATTAATGCTACAGATTCGGTTAAATGAGTAATGATTCAGTGTTTTCAGTGTTGATTAAGGTGCAATTGAGAAAAAAAGCAATTAAATGATGCGTTTTTAAGGTAATTTAAAATTTAGTATTTTTTTAAATTGAACATCCTGTATATTTTTCAGTATTTGGAAAGACAATATAATATTTAATTTAAAAGCCCTAATACACTTTTGCCCTAATATGAATACTCAAAAAGTTA
>JARFOC010001350.1:607340-623017 GCA_031763485.1 Osmoderma eremita
GAATCGCCATCGGGTCTCGACATCTATGCTCGCTTTGAAGCAGTAGACGTCGATACAACACAGAGTCCCACTGCAGACCTGGCTCCTTCCGATTTTCATTTGTTTGGGCCGTTGTCTGGTAAAAGCTTTGAAGATGACGACGAAGTTCAAGAGAAAGTACGGGAGCATTTTACATATTTGGATCGCACCTATTACGAAGAGCGTTTACGTTAGCTTGTGCCTCGCTGGGATAAGTGCCTTAACATTGGCGGCGATTATGTCGAAAAGTAGCTAACAGTTCACGCTGTTACTTAGTGTATGTTTGGTTTCTATGAATAAAGTAGTCTGTTTGTAATTCACAAATGTACCTTAGTAACCGGACATCCCTCGTATATATCGGCATGTTTTTCACCAAACCTAAACAGATTATACTTTAACTTAATTTTATATTTAACTGATAACTGATATTTAACTGATAAAAAAACTAAAAGATAAAACAAAATACATCGTCTAGTTCTTTTTATGCAAAATACAGTTTCAGACGGTTCCTTAGAAGTGTAGACGGAATAGCTAAATAAAAAGGTAAAGTTTATCTTCTACAGGAAGGGTCGCCTGTAAACTAAAACGTAATCTGGGAGCTTCAACATCAAAGGATCTAGTGCGAGGGAAAATTTCCAAGTCAAGAAGAAATTTACAAGGATCTCTGGTATGTATACCTTCTCGTTAATTTAAAACTAGAATCTCGATCTCGGTCGAATCTATGACGAACTGTGGGGCAAACGTGACCAGATAAATCCGCATAGACTTTTGTTTGACGCTAATGGCGAAGAATGTAAACTCATTCATTTCTCAAGTCGAGTGAAACAAAGAGGAATACGTAGAATGATCGTCACAGCCGTCCGTCTATACGATCTTCGTATTTATGCAAATAAGCCTCCGTGTTCGTTTATATTATATTAGCGTCATCTGATGCCTTCCGACTTTTCGCGTTTAACGAGCATAACGTGAAGTAGAAAAGGAGCAAGGAAGGACAAAGTACGTAAATGAGATTTATCGTTTTGTATATTCGACTTGCATGACAATAAATAAATAAATATTGGGTTGCTCAGCTTAATGGGGCAATCATTTTAAACGCCAAGTGTCACTTGCATGGTATATGCAAAATTTTATACTGCCTATAAATCAGCAACTAATTATATTACAACAATAAATAAAATTATGAATAAAAATGAAACCTGGCAAACATGAATTTGTGTAATTATTTTATTCGTAATTGGACAAAATGCATTTGTTTTGACGTTATGTTAAAAAATAAAGTAGCGATAAATTCCAGACTCATCGCTTCAACATTTCAAGTTACTTAAACTGATTCAGATATATCCACATATGAATGGTATTTATCTTATCACCCTTTTCTTACAATACTTCAACATAATAGGGAATGGATGGATTTATTTGTACTATATCAAGTTCTTAAAATGACCAAATCGCCTTTTTACTCCGCATAATACAGTATGTACCTACATATATTCATATCGTTCAACAATTCTATCTAAGTTCAACAAACACATTGTGCAATACAATAAAATCCGCATAATTTTCATTGAGAAAGCTTTCGTTGTTCCTAGCAACCATTTTATCTGACTTGATTGATAAATTCGCGGGGTCCATTGCATCTTTGAATTGATTACAAGTTTCCTCTGTAGATTATTTATTGGTTATAGGTTTAACAATCAAAACATAACGGCGATTTCTTGGCAACTTCGCTGACGACTGCGCCCTTCTCGCAGAGAGGGTAAGCTTGTACCAGTTGATGGGAGATTGTGATAGCGCCCAGTTCTGTAATTCTTAGTTTTTGCAATTTGTATACATTTTCCATTTCCGCGATGATTTTACTCACAGGGAAGCACCGGCTACCCGCAAATCCCGATTTCGATGAAACTACACAAACTGAAAGAGTATCTTGGTATAACAACAACACAGTTTTCTTTTTCCGCTGAATCCCCCGATTGCAGGGTAGTGAATACGTTCTTACAGAATTTCAAAAAAGCATTGACGATGGAAAATAATCCATGACATGGACCTTTGAAGCTGGCCTTCAGAAGCAAAACAAGAAATTGGACACGACACGTTTAAAGCAGGACATTGGTAGATATCGCATTTCAAGAAAGTATTACATACTTTCTGTGTCACGCAAAATAATAAAATTTATTATTCGGTCGACACGTGCTAGTATGGAAGACCTACGGTTGCCAAGCAATAATTTTATTAAGGAAGTCAAACTGCATATCACTGGTATCGGCGGAAGGAACGTACACAACGCCGATGAGAGCCATTTAATTTTCCGTTTCAATTACTAAAATCGGCCTATAAACAAAGGCGGTACGGACACGTCTTTTTTTATATACTGGAGAAGCGCCTTTTCGAGCAGGTTTGGGAAATACAGTTATAAGGGTTCTAAGGGTGGGCTACCAATTCCGTTATGACCATACATGTGTCATGTAATATGACACGTATATCCCTGCTACTGTGTGAAAAATGATTTTCTATAGAATTAGCTGAAAGTTTCGGCTATTGCTTTTTACTGTGGAGTATATTTAGCAATCTAATAAACAATACTCTAAGCTAAGAAGCAGTAAATAATATAGTTCCTTACATTGTTTCTAGCAGTAGAAGTTAATACACAAAAAAATTATGATTCTTTCGGAAATTAACCTCTTCATACCACGCTTACAGAAGCATTTGTTCAAATATAACAGAAAGTTCTTATTTCAAGTGAGCAACAATTGTGTAATACGCATAGTTAACTTGGCTCGGAGAGCCATTATTTACTTATACGGCTAGATTATTTTTGTGGTTATTATAGTAGAAAAATCTGTATCAACCGTATTTTATACGTTTTATGCACTTGTGTCGTTTATTTCCAAAACGGGCTAATTGTATTAGCCCGTCTATGTCTGTGTTAATAGATTGCATACGAGTAAATTCGCACAATGACATATTGTGTAATGTAAAAATTACCTTGTGGTTGTAGACGTTTCTCTCTACAACATGGCATTATCAATACGTTGTTTAAAGTTGATTTTGAAATGAGGTATTAATATTACAAGTGCGGCACCGGTGCCGGACTTAAGAATGGGAATCCACGCATTCCCGAAACACGTGTCGTCCCGAATTAATTAATACTTGTGTTGGAGGAGTAATCCGAACAGTGTGTTTATCGTGCTGCCCCACAGTCCTTGCTATCTTTACTTTAAATGTTGTTAGGTTTATTCATGTATACTTTAGTTTTTACGCCACCCCATAAGAAAGTCTACAAGCGTAAAGTCTAGAGATCTTGCTGACCAGAGAATTCTACCTGAATTGCCAATCCAGTTAGGAAAACGTTCCGAAAGATAATTACACATAGCTCGCCAATTATGAGCAGGTGCACTATCGTGCTGGAAGTATTTTAAATTTTACATAAAATTTGGTGGTATTTCATCTAACATGTCTTTCAATGCATTACGTAAAAAGTGTAAATATCGTTCACCGTTTAAGTTGTTTTCATAAAACCATACCAAACATGCCGCACTACACATTTACGGAGAACATATGTTGATCTCTCCTCTCGGTAGTAAGGTGAGGATTATTTTAAGACCAATAAATGTTGTTGTCTCGTTTAAATATGCCATTATTTGTAAATTTCGTTTCATCCGTAAATAAAATTGTACTAGAAAACTGCTGTACTCTGTATATTATGTGTTTCTCTCAAGAACCATCTAGCAAATAATGATCATCTTTAATGGTCTTGAGCATACAATGTCTGACTAATGCTACATTTAAATGGTTTTTATTTATTTTGTTTAAGAATTAGGCGAGCATTTTCTGTGGAAACTGCGCATTCGATTGAAATCTGGCGTGTGGATGTTTTTGGTTTGTAATTTACATACGCTAAAACCCTTTCCTGGTCTTCAGGTTTAAATTTCTTTTCTGCAGTACATGGTTTACTAATGGCTCCGTATTTAATTAAATTATTTTCTAGCTTAGAAAATAACCTCTTATCAGGTTGCCTCATTTCCATGTAACATTGGTGATACATTTCACTAGCTTCAATGTTATTTCGATTTTTAGCATAATAACAAGAAAGCATATATATTATTTTCTTGGTGGCTATACATTTTCTGAATTTGTTGAATAAAACTACCAAAGGATTTATTTGATACTCAACTAACCTACACAGCCTTTAATTTTTAACAACTTGTTTGTCGCGCTTATTAGGCAAAGCCTATTTATAAATTAATAAAAATAATAATTGTTTATTTCACTACAAATCAAAAGAGATAGCTATACCAAATGTTATATCAAATCAGAAAAAAAGCATTTATATGCCACAATGGCCAACTATGACTTTCATTTAAAAAAATATAAGTTTGTATTATATCTCCAAAATAAAGGGTGCAATGAATTTTTAAATCACATTATTAGATTCTACATAAAAAACTATATTAGAAACAGTCTTCATCTTTATTTTATTTTTAGGGGTTGCGAATATATTTGACGTTGAAGCTTTTGGAGGTTTTCAATTTTTCTTGAATATCTCACAAACCTTGTCCTGGACAACAAATGTGACATTGGAATCAACTATTACTCTGTTTTCTGAGCAACTTAGTCCATTTAACCGATTCTGTATCCTTAGTATTAAGAAAACTACCCATATACGGAAATAGAAAATGGGCAGCCTGTATATTCATATACAAGATGTATCAAAGATATGATAATTACAAAAATTTCATAATTTGATGAAGTGATAAAGGTATTCAAAATCTATATATCTACGTATATAGACTATTCTTTTAGTATGTGTCATAGACCTGCAAACGGAGTAAAATACGTTCTGCTGGAATAGGGGTACAAATAATGTTATAACTATTATTTTATACTTTTGGGCCATCTTGCATCTTTTTTTTTGTTTTCGTGGCGTGCGGTCAACCTGGTAATTCCATGCAAATTATACCAGGGGAGTATAAATACAAGGAAAGAAAAAACATAATGCATTAAATTTCCGGAATATATTGCAATTAAAAGTTTGCTAGATGTGGTGCAAAAAAAACCTACATTGAAATTTAATTTAGGTAGAATAACTTTAGGTACGGTAACACCCGGAAGCGCGTGATAGCTTCCTGAAGAAATATATCAGAAATTAGTTAACTTTTATTTCTAACGAAAAAAACTGTATAGATTGCGTAGTTCGGAGCAAGAAACGGCGGTTAAAAAGTACGTCATTTTATATAAGGATTGAATTAATAATGGAATTTAGATTCCATGTTTACTTTTTTGTATACAAGGTCCAAGAATTTAAAAGAGAATGGGTTAACACTTAGTTATTAAATAGTATTCCTATAAGAAGCGTTATTTAGGGTAATATGTGTCATCAATGAGCAATAATAAGGTAATTTAAGTGTAATAAAGATAATCATTAAAGAGCTGTGAAGGCAGACGTGAGTAGAATAGATCAATATTTACGATTAGTCTTTTGTCAGCTATGTATAATACGGATTCACGCATCGGTTTCATTATCATTACTACCACATTCTTCCTCTAACAGTTGACGGTAATGCATTCAGTACATATCCACGTACATTTATGCGGACAAAGAAATAAATACATAGTCCACCTCCACACTTTCGATACTACAGACACCATTTGTATGGATCATAAGTCACCTGACGGATAATCGTTAGAGTGGAGGTATAGAATGGGTAATAAAAAATCAACGACACGACGTACGGTCGCTCTTATCTGTGGCATCTTTTCGTAGAAGAATCAAGAAAACTCGTGGTGAGAAAGGAAAACGCATTTGGGAGATCTTCATTTAGTGAAAGCACAATAGGAACGGGGTGAACGATTCTTAGACGACCGTTTTTACAGAAATTTAGACCACTAAGACGTTTATATTTTGAGACCATTACAACCTATTACGATAACCATTTAGTAGTTTGGTTTCTGATAAAGTAACGACTTTCATGTTATCTACGTTTCACATTGAAAAAGAAATTGAGGGCGCGACAGGCTTATCTCATAAGAGAAGACTATAAAGTTTACGTTGTATAAATAAGTGCAATTTAGGGGGGTTTTTGAAGAAATATATAGGCTTAGTGTAAATTAACTTGAGTTTTTACAGGGAAAATAGGGTATTTTGAATATATAATACTCACACATAATATAACACGCATAGAGTTTACTGACGTTTAATATATTTTTTTAAATATTGTTTCATACAAATATCCTGAATTTGTTTGAATAGGCAGTTATTTTTCGTTTGATATATATTGTATGCCCCAATGATTATATTTGGGAATCTAAGTATTTAGAGGCCAGCAATAGTAGCGCTAATTCTATAGCTAGGGTACTAAGTTATCTTCTATTTTGTTGAACTATTTATCGCCCAACAAACTAGTTGATATAATAGTTTACTGCCTTAGATTCATCAATAATTGCAGGGCCAAGATAGAAACAATACAATTGGGAGGTTTATCAGTGCACGAAAGGAACAGGTCTTGGCCAAAATAATACTTCTAGTGCAGAAACAGTAATTTGTCAGAGAAGAATCGGATGGTACACAAATCAAGCATGGTGAAATCCCTTAATCCTTACCTCAATGAAGGTGGCTTAGTACACGAGTTGGTGGAAAATTATCGAATGCTATCATGTCTATGAATCACAATTATTATGTCACGCGCCTTATCCTAAAACATGAACACGACTATTCACTGCAACAAGAACTGAATGTTGGCCCACATCTGCAAGGAATTTCGTTAAAAAAATAATTAATGCCAAATAATAAATGCATAATATGCTTTCGATATAGATATTTCGATATATAAACCACATGAACATTTAATGAGAGCATTACCTAATGAAAGGGTTACTGTTGGAGAGCGACTACTTACGACAGTATGTGTAGACTACGCGGCTCCCGCACAATTAGGGCAACTAACAAACGCGGAAGACAAAATATCACTGAGCGTTATATTACTCTGTTCATTTGCTTGGTTATAAAAGCAGTTCATACTGAATAGTAACAGATCGTACAACGCAATATTTCCTAGCCGCACTTCGAAGATTTACTGCCAGAAGAGGATTATGTGCAAACATATTTTCTGATAACGCAACTGATTTCGTAAGGTGCCAAACGAACGAAAAGGAAAATTACATATTTCTGATTGGTTTTTGGACAAAAATTGGTATAACCAGAGATATGTAATTTTCCTGGCACCAAACAGATAGAGTGGCATTTCGTTTCAGCAAGAGCGCCACACTTCGGAGGTTTTGGGAGTTAAAACTTTAAGATAACAAAAAATCTGCTCTTAACATTTGAACAAGCCTGTAGAAGCGATCATGAATTCCAGACCACTTGGACCTTTATTTATTCTCAGATCCAAATGACCCTAATCCATTAACTTACCGCTCACTTCCTGATTGGAGCCCAGATGAATGAACCGTCTAGGCACCAAATTGCTAAAGCAACAGTCTACCAGTTTTGCGTTGGAAGCACCTCCAATATTTGAAGTAGAATTTATGGAAAAGATGGAGGAGGAAATATTTACACAATCTTCAAACCAGAATGAAGTATAACAATGGCCAACCCAATCTACAGCTATGAGATTTGGTAATCCTGATAGAAGACAACATGCTATCTTTGAGATGGCCTACTGAACGAATCCCGAGGGATGTGGTGCCTGTAGCCTGTGTAAAATGCGCGAATGGTGTACTTAAAAATCCTGTTCGAAAATCGAGTTTATTGCCAGTGCCAGTGATATAATTTATTAGATTAGATTTAATGTTCAGTTGAGGACTAATATTAGTTAATAGAATATATTAAGAGCAATAATGCATATTTGGTTTAGTTTATTCTCCCGCCATTATTTACAACCAGCGTTTCAATGCGGCCGGTATGTTTACGAGCAAGTTCGAATCTTAAATTTCCCGCCACTGCTGTTTTCGTGCGTTTGACCATGAAGGGTAGTGCGACCGGTATTAATATATAATAAATAAATCAAAAATAAGTTTACAAGTGCTTCACTACGCTAACAACAACAATTAAACCCGCATATCTTCAATTCAATCAAATATACCTTTGCCGCCGTTTAAAGATATGATTTGGTTGACTGAATGCATATTTGTTTGGTTCAAGTACTTTTTTCTCTCAGTGTAGATAGAAACCATTTAGTTCAAAACAATGAACAAATTTAGTTATAAGTTACTCTAAATACCATTTGTCATAAGTAACCTGATGGATAATCGTTAAAGTGAGAGTAGAGTGGGTAATAACGTTACAACCCATGACACTGTAAATACCAGGTGGTCCATTGAAAGTTTTACCATCGAAAGCTATATTAAAGGAGGTTGTTCATAAGTTGGCGTTGCGGTAGTTACTATAGCAAAACACTATAAAGATAGAGAAACACTTCCTTTTTTGATGGAACTTAGTATTTTCCAAAATGCCCCTGAAGGAGCATTTAATTTAATGAAAAAGTATTAACACTCATATGCTCCAAAATGAATATTCAAGGGCATTAAAAATAGCCAGAAAATGCAAAAATGTTAAATGTGAATGTCACAGTACTTACAAAGCTTGCTAATAGAAAAAAATAGCTTTTATGCTCTATTATAACAGCAAAATTAATATTGTATCGTGTGACTCATAAATGCACTGTAGGCCAAAAGTTTTAGAAATCACTTAACGTAAATGCAAAATTTCCTAACCGTATGTACTCTTATTCTACGGTCTACTTAAAATATTTCATTCAATTTTACTTTTAGGCCAAACGAGTGTTAAGATTTGTTCTTTTTCATTATATTCCATTTGGAAAAAAGTAGTTAATCTTTACCTGGCGCGTTTCAGTACAGTGCCATCTTATGAGCTTTTGATGTAATAATTAAGGTCCTTGTCTAACACATATCTTTATTAGACTAATTGTCTTGAAGATACCAAGTTGGGTTATTTTAAGTGGATCACCTCGCACGTATAGAAACTTTTATGCTATCTATGTATGTTTAATATTAACTAACTGTTGAGTATCATTCATACCATACACTCCTCATATCATAAACTGCTAGATAAAAACAGTACTACAGTAATATCATAAAAAATTCCCACAACAAATCTAAAGGTATATGTTAACCAGCTCACATCTGCACCTCGTGCATTTTCCCCTATTAATGTTGAGATTATCCAGAATGATAAAAGGATCAACGACCCTCAAGAACTCTCAACAGCTTTTAACTTGCACTTCTAACAATCAATTGAACACATATTCAACCCTATCCCCTCGGTTACTATAAACTCTGCCATCAACTCCAACACAAACACAATTCTTTTATTTACTTTTACTGAAACTGAACTGAGCGTAATACTGCACAATCTCACGCGGAAACACACTTACAGAGCAGTCTTGACTGATTCTATTGTTTTTGGCACCTTTGAATCAATAAACGTTACTTACTTACTTACTTACTTACTCACTTACTTACCAATAAATTTCGTTTAACAAATAATAGGTTCATAGTAACAATATTAGCCACATTTGGAATATTATGTTATTAGGTAAAATAAGCAATGTATTTAATTTTACATCACCAGAGGATATTGCTGTATGGACAAAAGAGATTTATTCTTGTTTAATTGTAAATGTTTAAAATAAGATAAAATTTATCTATGTGTGCCTAGAACGAACATTTGAAATTCAATAGTGTTGAATAATAGTTATGTAATTGTAAAAAATGTGTGTGTATTGTTAGTAAAAATTAAGTTTGGTAAAGAATGGAAAGTCTCGTGCAAGTATTACAAGAAACCTAAATTTAAAAAATATTTACCAACGCTCGCTATTGTTCTCTGAAGCAAAAATAGTGGTTAGAGTTTAGGTTTGAACATTTTATGATACTCATTTTTCATTGTAATAATTTTGTATCGTTGCTAGTTTTACATCGCCCGACTCTAAAGTTTTTTTTAATACAGACAATGGCATGTCAATAGCTCCAGACATGAAACCTTGATAAAGTAGGTCTACATCCTCTTATATCTCTTGGTCACGAATAACCGTTTGTCTGCTGCTTTTTTTTTCTTTTAATACGGAGATAGATCGGCTTGTAACTGGTGGATCCAAATCTAGATACCACCTATGAATTATTAACGTCAAAACAATAGATAAGTACTAGATATTTGAATTTGGTCGTTTGTCTGACCTATAAATTCCAAACGACTACACACACAATCGCATTAGACCTACCTACTTCAATGTACTAGATATACATCAATATCATGGAAGAATTAATTTCCATTACAAATCTTATTTTCGGAAGATTAATAGTAATAATTCGTGGTTTGCTTACATGGGGGCGAAGTAATACTTTAAATCATAGTCTCCCAAATATACGCCCACATTCCAAAGCTAAACCTCACAGACTGCCGAAACTACACCAATATGTGTATATATTTGTGCTTATATACACATATGTGTATTACTATGTACAGTAAATATCAATTTATGTACGTATCTCATTTCGGATGTGTCTAATGTAAAAATATATTGAAATGCTTCCCTGAACCCTTAGAGTTTATAAATTAACCGTAAAAGTAATTAACAAAAAGATATTACAAAAATATACATGTTTACTGTTTTACACACATTCGAAATGTGTGAATTAAGTAATGAGACTGACAACGTAGCGCTTGATATGGCAACACAGGAAGCACGGGACATATGACAAGTGAACATTGTAATACGCGTTCAGTGCAAGTTTGAACTCGATCAAGTCAGTTGGTTGTCCGTTGTCGTTTTCTCCGTCAACCCGGTTTTCGTAGTGCGTTCTACAAATGAAAGACATTAATTTCGAGCAACGATGTGCTATCAGGTTTTGCTTCAGACTTGGGCAAAGTGCAACAGAAACTTTTGCAAAACCTCAGCAAGTCTACGGAGACCGTATTTTGTCAAAAGCCCAGGTTTTTCCGGTGGTTTAAGGCATTTTCAGAAGGAAGAGAGCCGATGGGAGACGAGTCCCGCAGCGGAAAGCCTTCAACTGCCAGAACCGATGGCAATGTCGACAAAATCCGCGATCTTGTGAGATCAGATCGTCGGTTGACGGTCAGGATGATCGGGAAATTTGTCTCACACCACCGTTTATCAAGTTTTGACCAATGAATTGGAAATAAGAAAGACCTGCTCGAAAATGGTTCCAAAAAATCTTTCGCAGGAACAAAAAGACATCAGCAGAGAAAGGTGCCTTGACTTTTTGGAATCGATTGAAAATAATGAAAATGTTTTGGAACCTGTCACTACTGGTGATGAGAGTTGGGTGTTCGAGAAACAAAACGGTCAGAGCATGGAATGGCACACTTCAGGCTCTCTAAAGCCCGAAAAAGCTAGAATGACCAAATCAAAGATCAAGAGCATGCTGATTTGTTCCTTTGATAGCCTCAAGGTTAGACAGTTAATAAACGCCCGCCTCGGAACACCCAAAGTTCGTCTTCGTCCGATCAGGACAAGATAAACTGGTTTGTTTCGCAAGTACCATGTGATACCTGTTATCCCCATTGCTTCCTTCAACCTAGGAATCACCAAGTCATACATCCAAGACTCACGGAACCCCATACGGTCAAACAGATAAGTATTTAAGCCCATGTGTCGTTCTAAATTAAAATTTTTATTATGAAACTCATTTCCCAACATCAACTCGCGAGTAGTATATACAGTAATGACTAATTCTGTTTTATTAAATTTTTATTTCAATTTTTAATTCAATACGTTTTTTGATTTTAAATAAATCTACGTTACGGACACATCTTTTGTTTTACATTGTCTAGTTACAAAATTCCCCAACCATTACAATGATTACATTATGTGAGGCATATTTATATAGCGTTTGTATTTTGTTTCTCACACACGTAACCAATAATTGGTTAGAACTAAATTTTTCAACTATCTACAATTCAATATCTACCTTGGTATTTCATAATTTTGTATTGTCTATCCTATTACAATTTTGCAATTAGATTCTAATCCATAAAGGCTATTTACGGAATAGTTCATACATATTTATCAGTTTCTTCTCTACAATTGCGAAATTTTACTTTTGCTTACACATCGTTGTAGTAGAAAGTGTTATAAATTGCCGAGAAAAATATATCGAATAATCTGGCCACTCTGGGCGATAAATCGGCATACCCTACGTATAATTCACAACCGCGTGTATATAATTTATTATTGCATTATTCATGAAGTTGCCCTGTGATGAACGGTCGACCGAACGCTTCGTTGACTCCCCCTTGCACAAATCAAAACAGTCAGCCGGCATTGCGGGCGTCTTCCACCGGGGACTGGCAGAAGGAGGAAGACAACAGGGCAACGTTGCTGCGGTAGTCTGACGGTTGTAACTCGATTCGCTTTGAATATTCGAGTGGCAAGACCTACCGCACATCGGACTCCAATAAAACTCATCCTACTCCTTTCTAAATAGCAAGAACGAGAATGGTGTTTCCATTACCCGCCGCGGCATTCTCGCAAGAGTAAGATATTCACGTCATGGCAGAACGTTTTATATCTCAAATAGGTTTGAACTTGATCGGGATCCAGCTGTGCCTTTATATCTCAATTTCATTTGCGTAACGGACACTGTTTTCTTTATGGAGCAACGAGTTATAAAATCTAAAATATTTTGACGTAGAAAAATAATTTGGTACATGTAATATGTATTAGGTACAATTTATTTAGTTATTCATACTTCATAGTTCCATACTGTTTCCTCTCTCTAGGAGACGTTTCCTGTTCAAGCTGTGTGTAATCAATCCAGAAAGAATCTAACATTAGAATCTAAGAAAGTTATTACTTAATCGTCAACTTCAAAAATAGTAGTATTTGCAAACATCCTTGGAAATATACACAGCAAAATAGCGTTGTCTTTTAACAACTGTTTCACTAAATGCTCTATTTTTTTATGCGTAAGACTTAAACTGTCAAAATTTATAAAAGATTACTTACTTAGCAACAAGCAAGTACATAAAAGATGGTTTCTTGTGAAGCATTTATGAATACAATTTGTAGTTGGCAGTATTTGTTCTTTAATTTACTGCCATGGTTGCATTTTATGATTTTTCTTGCAAGAACAAATTGAAGAGGTGTTGATTTAGTAACTAAGGCAATTCTTTCATTAAATTTTGTTATTGTATGAAGTAACAGGAGACAGAGACTGAAAGCAAAAAATATTCCTAGTCAGTATAAGGATCAAATCTAGCTGCCTATTTCGGCAACTTAGTTATCATACTCGGTAAAAACCGCAAAAGTGGACAGATTTGATCATTATACTGGTAAGAGCATTTCCATGTGGTTCATTTTATTATTCATTAAAATATTTTTGCAAGAATGGAGTTTTATGCGTCCGTGGTGAAATGGGCTAACGAAGACGAATATTTTGTAAAAAATATTCTGTTTTCCGAGTCCTCCTTTCCACCTCATGGCAAACATAATCCCTCAGTTGTGCGATATTGGTCTCGAGAAAATCAGTGTCATCAGTGATAAGCTTACTATTATTTATCTCAACATTTTGAAAATCGTAATGAATATCTTTGTTATTAATAAATTAACTGTTACATATTGTATTCCTAGAAACTAATGTATTCAAAAGACACTTTCTAATAAGCATATTATTTTAAAAGAAGGGTATTTCAATTAAATTTACGATCATTTACTTTTCAAAGGAAGAACTACTTCTACAATACCAAGATTTGACGAAAACTTAAAGCATTTAGGATACATTATTCTTCTTTTTATCACCGGGAGTGTTCTTGCAAAAAAAAATACTAAATAAAACAGGTTAAATGCAGCATCCAAACAACAAAGGAAAGACTAGGAGAAGAGATTACACACAATAGAATTGGAGAACGCACAAAAACTTTTGTCATTAGAAAGAAAAGCAATCAAAGCAAGTGGGACATTATAGAAACACGAAATCATAGAACGTCGAAAACAAAAGCACGTGACCTTTCTTAAAAGCTTTCGTAACTTTCCAAAGCTTATAAGTTTTCATTTATTCAATGTACAGAAGTGGATTATGTCTTTGAGACGAATTACAAATTAAATTGTTTAATTTTGGAGTATGCTATAGAAACGTATCCAGTCTGTGTTACGACAACAGTATTTAAACTAATAAAAGCGAAAAACAAAAGAGTGGAAAAAGAAAATATTTTCTTTAAATTATATTTTTAAGGAGAAAATAGACGGGCGTCTCGAAAATAACAACAAAAAAAATTTAGTTGTTGAAAATGAAATAAGAAAAGAGTCCACCAAGTAATTAAAAAAACTTCAAAACCGTTGAAGGTTAATAACGATCTTTCATATATTATATAACAGGGCCACGGGGGGCGAAGTAAATTATAAGTGGAGTGATACAAGTTCTAGTTTACTTCCATGTTGTAAGAGGCGCTGTAGTTAGTGTACTTCCGGTACAAACGGTAACCCGGGAAGCCATTTTATTGTTGATGCTTGTCAGATGAGTTAACTTCATCTGACAAGCATGCGTCTGGTTGGTTTGGTCAATTCTGTTCTAGATTTTTCTTGTGTTATTGTTACAATTAGTTAGTGTAGTGATTAATATCGTACAGACTCTTATTAGCTTTGTTCGCAGCGCAGTCAGAAACTATCCAAAATTGAACGACGCATGCGCACTAATTGCTATGCGTTCGCAGTGCTACAATTTCATATTTTAACAGTTTGAAATTTACAATTCGGTGTTCGCAGAAGTCTCATAGAACTTCAGTACAAAGGAATATCGTTTCAAGTATTAACAGTAACATAGCTGTTGAAAATTACTACAAATGGCAGCATACTCGGAAACCTGAAAGTTTTTGAAACATGTTGATTATTTCACCTGCGACGACTTGTAGTTTGAATATCTTAACTAAATCCTAACTACCAAATATGTAGAAAATCCTTAAAATCTGAAAGGTTTTATTATTAGGTAGTTAAATTATAATAATACTTTTTGTATGTCTGTTATTTCATTAATTTGCTACCTTTTATTGGGATAAACCCTTTGTAGCTGAAATATTATTTCAAAAATGTATATAGTTACTTTTTTTACCACACATTTATAGTTTCGTATACTTCATGCAATTTTTCGGGAAAAAAATGCAGAGACATTAATTTTTCTATCCACAATGCCAAAAATATGCGCCTCCCATAAATGCTTTACCCTGATCATAACATAGTAGCTTACTGTAATAACCCCCTCTCCCCCTTAAATGGATTTTCCCTTTTAATAATAAACAATGAACAATAATGAAGCGTAATGATAATGTAATGTAGCACTCCGTATATTTATGGGCAAATGAAAAATAATTGAATTTTGAGAACCTCTACAATTAAACAAAAATAAGAAAGACCCTTTTAATCAGGGTTTATAAATCTTCAAAATCCCCACCTAAAATGATTGTTTCGTGTGAAAGATTTATGTAAACATTATCAAATCTGATTGTATTTAAAGACTCTTTCATGATTGTTACAAACAAAACTCTTACTTACAGCTAGTTAATTCTCGGGCAGGGTTCCTAGGTCTCTTGACCTCCAGGTTGCTATTACTCTCGTTCGTTCAAAAAATTAAGTATATAAAAATATATTTAAAAAATATATAAATATACCTTTGAGATCACACAACACGTCTGA